>CAAKHG010021263.1:6228-16462 GCA_901007715.1 Dactylopterus volitans
TCTCACTGATTTCATATTCAGCCTGAACCCCACAGTACGAGGCGAAAAAAAAAAAAAAAAAAAAAAAAGTTCTTTTAAAAAGAGCTTTTCATAAAAACAGGCTAGTACTCCTAAAATTAATCTAACTCGGGAAGTTTTGTTCTGGAAGCCGCTGCGTGTTTCACCAATGTTGCAACATGCATAGGCTATTATTCGCAATATCCTCCCGCTGTTAATGTCCCAATAACCAAAAAAATGAAAGTGCCCACCATAAACCGCCATCTGTCATGTCTGTTCGGCCGTTATGTTTACAACCTAACGCATGACAAGATCATACTCCCGGATGCATGAGATAAGTTGAGGCTTCAAAGTGCAACACATCAGCCATCTGACAGAAGTCTATTAACCTCTCTAAAAGTCCAATATATTTTGGCTTTACTGGTGATTTGAATACATGCTACCATAATTTGTCGTGCTGCTTTTGAAGCTGGCATGCTCCCGATTGGCATTCATCATGATGTGACCGGACACAAAGGGATGAAAACTGAATTCGTGAGGGTATTAATTGATGATTGCACAACCACAAGATCTGTCAAGTGCATTTTTGAAATTCCCCACCAAAGGGAGTCAAAGCAATGCAAAAAAAAAAAAAAAAAAAACGCTCAGTCCAGTGGCGTCATACGGTGCTTGAGCGAGCTCGCTGCCGTCACATGTGAAGCAGCCACGAGTGTAAATCCATCAAAGCGCATGAATTATATGTATACATATCTCAAACCCACCGGCGGTGTTCCACTTTTGGTTTGTTTGGAGTCGGCGTGTTGGGGGAAACAATCATGGTTTGTCATCCCACACTTAAGAGCAGCGATCCCAAAAGGCGACCCCATCCGAGTGGATGCATAACGAAGGCGGGCGCTCTCTTTGAGAGCAGATTCCTGTCTGGGAGGAATTACGCTGATGTGTGAAAGAGACGGGAAGGCGACGCGGGGATGATACCGGGCTCTGAGCGGAGGAGCAGAGTGCTAGTGAGGAGAATGAATAGTGACTGGCGCTCAGCCCAGTGGCAGCTTAATGACTTGCGGTCAGTTGACTCTGTCTCAATTAATCAGACTGCTCTTTCCTGCCCCCCCACCCACCCTCCCACCGCCCAACTACTCCCTTCTTCTTCCACTGGCTCTAATTTTTTTGCCGTTTCTCCGTCCCCTGGGCAGGGAGAGGGCGCTTTTGTTCCCCCGCTGTTCCTCTGCCTCTTTTGTTTTCCGCCTCTCTTCGCCTCTCCGTCTCCCCACCATCCCTCTCCGCCGCGACTGCCTCTCGCATGCTCTCTGACAGCTTCCTTTGCTTTTTCATCTCCGCATTAGTAAGAGAGCGAAATCATTTCAGTATCACCCTCTGTCGTCCATGCTGCAGCCTGTTAGCGTCTGCCGAGAAACAAATGCATGCCCACATTTCCTGTGGCGGGAGAACAGTTTGGGGTAATGCCCGACTGTAATTGCATCACATTACAGTTACCAACCCCCCCCAAAAAAAAATTACATTTCTACTCATGTTACATGCGCTATTCAGTTATCTCCATACTGGCAGACATAAAGAATATCAAGTATGCAATATCAGTATGCATTTCAAATGCAGATTAAAAAATAACAGGTCTAACACTTTTACCGCTGAGCATAAAATACAGAGTTGGACAAGGACTTGTGCTGGCATGCATTAGGTTTGATTGTATATTGAAAACTGGCAATTACATGACAATCACAGTCTGAGATAAAAACTGGAAGTATCACATCAGTCCTGTTTATCGGAAGTCTCTGTGATAACTTTCAAGAGAGTGGCTTATTTTTCATTTAAATAGTTTGCGCTGTGGCAAATTACATTGCCGGGATCTCACTGAATCATCCCCTTTATTCAAAATGCATTTCTGAAATGTAAAATGGTTATCGCACAGTGGTTTCGAAGGATAATTCTAATATTTAAAAAAAAAAAAAAAAACTGGCCCATATTTCCCAACGTTTGGCAGTCGAAATGATTAATAGGACCAAAAATGTTGGGGTTTTTGCAGTTCTGAGTGAGAATGCCGTAACCGGGAAGCACTCAACAGCTGTATACCTGCAATTGTGCGTCGTCTAAGTAGATCCACAAACCGACATGCTCAGATGCTTGTGTACAAGAGAAGTTCACCCCAAAAAAAATGAAAATTTGCCATTTCTACACACCACTATGCCGACGGGGGCCGGGAGGGACATCAAATCGCTTAGATTAGATGTTTTCTTTTCGTTGTTATTTTTCATGTTTGAAGAAGTGGTCACCGTTTATTTCAGTTGTATTGCATTTAGCTGCTATGCAGTGTTTTGTGGACTCAAACACGTCACCCACCCCCTTCATTTGCAGAGTGGTTTATGGATAACGAGTGATTTTTTTTTTTCTTCATTTTTTGGGTGACCTATCTCTTTAAGTGTCTAAGAAGTTAATGGCTTTAGGACGTGGCTACCTTGTGACATACAGGATGCTGTTGTGACGCCATGTTTGTTCCTCTTGATTGTCCAAGGATAGTCATCTTTGAGTGTAAAAAAACAGGATGGTGATGGCTAATAACCTTCAAAAAAAATCAGATACCACAAACGAGTAAGTGACCTCACAGCCTGTCTGTCAATTTGATATATAGAGTTCAGGGTGAGAATGCACCTCAGGTGGAGTAACGTGATGTGACGACAAGTGTAACAAATGAGTTTCTAATCTAAAGGGAGTATCAGTGCGCTGGATATGTATGATTCTTAACTTTTCTGAGAACATTTCACCAACTCTGGCCATGACCCATGTAGTTGAGGGAACAAATTTAGGCATGGTACTCTGGAGAGGCAATGGTGCGCATATATGTGTGTGTGTCAGTGTGTGTGTGTGTGTGAGCGCGCACAAGTGGCAGCTTAGCTCTCCAATGTCAGTTGTTATCTGGTTTCCTGGAGGTCCCAGGGGGGTCTTGCTGGCTTCCCAGGGTGGTGCTGACTGGGCTGACATTTGGAGGACTGGTCCATGATGGCCTGCAGGGTTGTTCTGTGCAGAAACAGTCACAGCTCCAGTCCATCTCCACTTTGCTCCTCCCTCCCTCTCTTTTTGTGTCCTTTGTCTCTGTAGATTTAGTCTCTGGTCGTCACCTCTCTTTCTCGCTCTCTCTCTATCCCCCTTTCTCTCTCTCATTGTCTCTCTCTCTCTCTCATTCTCTCTCTCTCTCTCTCTGTCACTTTTCTTCATGTTGTTTCTCTCTGTCCCCTCCACTCATCTGGTTCCAAGATGAGTCTTGTTCTCTCATTTTCACTTCCTGTCCCTCTTGTCCGGCTCTTCCTTGCCTCTCCATCTATTATCCTCCTGCTTTCTCACATACGAGCATCGTGTCGCTCTGCCTCTTATTTTCGTCTCCCCTCTCCCCACCGCCTCCACCCCCTCGCCCTCCCTCCCTCCCTGTCAGTGGGGTCGCTGTGCTGGGTGGACCGCCCGGAGCAGCCTCCCCGCCACGGCTCTTACATGTTGGGATGATGGGGAGGCGGAGCGCGAGACCTCTGCAACAACCAGACTGACCCTCCCTGTAGCACCAGTGTGAAGTCAGAGGGAGAGAGCAAGCAACAAGAGGTCAAATGCTCCGAGAGGTTTATGATAAAACCATGATTGAGGGTGACATCTACGCAGGAGGACCATTGATTTTTACCATCTTTGTTTGTGTGGGTCCACGTTTGTTATTGGGCAACACGTGTGGAAGAATTGCAGTATCAAAACGCATGCCTAGCAAACAAAGAGGTACAAATATGTAAGAGAGTTGACATGATATGTTTAATGCCGATTCCCACAAGGAACCGTGGAACCTCAGCCTGTTATTTGTTCTTCTCAAGCTTTCCGTTGATACAAAGACTGTGATTTTGCCTCCGAAAAAAAAAGGAGTGGCGTAACTTTCATGCACTAACACATACAGTGAAAATATCTCTGAGTGGAGTTGGAGCTGGCAGCTTTGCCCTTTTATCAAATAAATAAATAAACTGATCAGTCCCTTAACCAAAGCTCCAGCCGCGTTTGATTGAGAAACTGTCTGGATATTAAAAAAAAACAAACCTGCAGCTATTCATAGGACATGGGAGGAGGCCTGCGTAGGTGGCAGATGATGTACACCACATTTGATTTTCACTCTTTGTAGACAACATCAGTCCACGCTCCACGCGAGTCTGTCACCTTCCAAAATAAAGAAAATTAGTCTCCAAAAATAACTCGTGTTTCATGATGTGTCAGTGTGGTAATTTAGGTTTGGTTCAATTTTGGCCCAATAAAAATTGTGGCGTGAATCACTGTTGGAAATCTAAAACTCCTCCCTGCAAACAGGAAATGAACACCAGCCCTCTCGTTGCAAAGTCTGGCATTAAACAAAAAAGATGTTCAGTAAAAACTAAAAGGATGTGACTCATTGTTCCAAAAGTGGGATTAATGGATGTAATTGGCAAACCAGTTTCTGGTAGAGAGCCTCCTGTTTGTTTGACCTGTCCGACCTAAACGCACTCACATGCCATATTGAATTGTATTGAATAGCCGTGTATGTCTAGATATCCTCAGGGGCACCTACAGAGTCACACTTTGACCTCAACAGCCACTGACGGGCAGCCATCTTTGATGAGTGATATTGAATATTCAAAATGAAGATGTATTGTCACATTTTAAATCTGTTTTCCAAGAAGTTGAATGCGTGTGTTGGTTTGCCATGTGATTGTAAAGTGTTCAAACTGAAACTCCTTTATAATGCCACCCATGAAAACACTGTAGATGGAATGTTGTAGATTTGTCATGTGTTGTAAGGGAATATTTTTTTAATAATTGTTTTATTTGAACATTTACTGCTTTCCCTCTGAATTTAGCGTTTAAATGCTGTTTTTTTTTTTAAATGTGTGTGAACTGGTTAACAATCGGCAAGTAACTCCTTTCCCATGAAGACCAGAAAAAACAGAACTGCTGTTTTTTTCTTTCGCTTTTCTTTTTTGATGACACGTGAGCGCGCAGCGAGATAAACAATGGAAAGCAGCATGAAAGCCAGGGAGACCATGGTCAACTGTTTTTTTTTATCCACTCCTTACTTTTGTCCGGCTTTCAAACTGTACAAACTTAGCGGCGGTTGGATGATGTTCCAGCGCTGATGAGACCGAGGTGGATGGAGTTTAGGGGGTGAGATGGGGAAGAGGAGGTGCCTGTATTAAAACCATAAAAACAAAAACCAGTCGTGCTCAGCCCACATGTGAAGGCATCAGCCCGGAACTCGAAGCCGATTATTGCCCTGAGTTCCCGACGCGGCATCGCCACGTTGCGCGTTCACTCGGGTGTGACGTTCCCACTGCAGCCGATCAGAGGCGAGCCGATAAAAACCTCTATCCGGTGTCGTTTTACCCACGTCTGAATGCCGATTAGACGCTGTGCCACTGGCGACAGGAGCCGATTGTTGCCGTGTTTAAGGGGGGTTTTCAGCCAGTTGGAAAGCGGCTATGGAGTATATGATCATGATCATGATGTGCTGTACTGTGCCACACTGCAAAGAAATGGAGCATTGGGTGGTGGCTGCAGGCGTTGCAATGAAGTTTGCATCAGCTGCTCTGCACATTCCCCGATCACACACTCATTCATCAGGTGCGTGATGAACAAATGTCGTTTGTCCAATCACAATGCTCGAGTGGAAGAACAAGGCCGTTATAACCTTACATGTACTGCATGTGCTGGAGCCTTTAGCATAGTCAGTTTCACATGTTTCCATGTTCCTGTATCAAAATACAGAGATCCAATTTGCAGAATAGGGGGGGAAAAAAACCTGTATGTTGATGGACTAGAGAGGGGGTGTCCATTGTACAAATTCCAAATACATCTAACTTTGTGACAAGTTACTGTGATTAATTCATAACTCTCGTTTTCCTCACCCCTTGTAGTGTACGATGTTTTCTGTAAGGTATCCATTTGACTTAAGTCATTCCTTGATATGTCAACAGTATTCTCTTGCTTTATAACCTATTCATTCTCTGAGTGCAAAACTTTCACCACAAATTTGTAAATGTTTTTTTTTTCATAATCAGAATCTGAAATACTTTATTAATCCCAGGGAAATTGTATGGTCATAGTCACAGTTGCTCCATTTCAGTATAAGTGAATGTAGGACACAGGAAGTGCCAAGATATGAAATAGAAATTGACCCAGTATGAACAGTATGAACAATATGTTAACAAATTAAATAAATATACCAATCAGTTGAACCTACATTAAGTGGAAAAGAAATGTTAAGTGCTTCTTAGAACAGAGAAGTACCTAACAAGGACATGAGTACATTCACGGCGTGCAAAATATTGCTCTATGTATTTACTGCAGTTAGACAGAGGAATTAAACAGATACTGTTGATAAATAACCATCCTGTAAGAGGGATAATCAAGGCGCTTCATCGAGCCAACAACACAGATGCAGATACAGGTTCAAAAAGCTGTTGAAAAGCAGATTTTCCAAGTTAAGTCACCCCATGCGACTTGAAGCACGTCGGACTGTTAGAGTGAGTTTGGTTGGCTGCCGTGGCGCCAGACGTTCGCATAACAGCTTGTCAAACGCAAACTCCTTGTCACAGCCGTCAGCGTGTGGTTCTAATGTGCGACGTAACCACGTCGGTATGAGAAGCTCTGCGTTGTCCTTCACTCCAATGCGAGGCTTCGGCGCTGGTCTGAAACGTGCAGAGGAGCAGCTCCAGTCACCGCCTGCGTGTAAAACTACTAATATGTGTTTGTTCTGCGTGCCTAAAGGCCAGTTGATTGGCTTGCGTCTGTGTCGATCTGCAGTCGCACAGCCCAAACCCCGGTTGGTGTTGCTGGGTTTCTGTGCCAGCCTGCTCACTTTCTCCTTGTATATCAAAACAGTAATGCTGACCGAAACAGAGCAGCTCTTGTTGGCGTCGGAGATGATAACTATAGAAGAAGAGTTTGGCAGTGGACCGGCTGAAAAGATTGAGTCAGAAGGAGGGAGAATTGACTGCTTGTGACATGGACATAGAAATGCATTTCAGATATTTTCCCGGATGTCGGCGGATAAATTTGACCATTTTGGCTTTTTGTTATTACCCAGACATCCTGGTGCGTTCACGCAACGGGAGAAGCTGCTAAAACAACTGCAGCCACTCCAAGATCAAAATGATTTGCCATGGGTGAAGTAGGAGGACACATGTGGGGAAGTGTCGGTTGCATCTTCATGGAAAGCAGCTGTGGTTGTATTTATCACATTCAGTGATGGTATATTTCATATAATTATGCTCTCTGCTTTATATTTGTAATCATATTATAGACACATGCCAATTCGTTTGGTACCTAGACAGTGTAGCAACCCAGAAAAATGAACATTAGACTGCGTTAGTTTTATCTTGGTGTACTTGGTACCTATCTGTGTGTTCTTTTTTCCCCCTCAACAGTATGACCGTGGAAAAGCAGATCCACTACTACCATCCCTCCAGAGCGCAGACGGGTGACCGAGAACACATTTGAAATTTTGGTTGCACGGTGGAGAATCCTTGGACGGACCCTGGAATTTCCGCCTGACGAACCGATCTACGTTGCCGCATCTCCAGGTGAGTGGCGAAAGGAGGTGGCAGGGGGCCACAGAGCTTCTGGAACTTCTAGATGTCCAATACCTTTCCAGGTGTTGTTCCAGCAGAGCTGTCATGGGCTTGTGCCATGGCAGGAGAACATTGTCTGCTTTGCCGACTTCATGGGTACATTTCAAGGGGACAGAGGAACCTTGAAACGTAACTATGCAAGTACATGTGCCTCAAAGATGTACTTTGATACTTGGGTAAATGCTGAGTTCTTTACTTTCCAATACTGCCTGCAAATGATGGGCAACTATTAAAAAAAAAAGAAAAAAAAAGACCTGTTTTAAAATGAATCTATTCTCAATAGTAAGTTTAACAAGACAAAGGTGTAACAATTTGAGGTGTAATAATCACAAATGAAAATGTACTAGGTGTCACAGGCATTACACATAATTCCACGCCTTCATCGACAGTTTCAAATGTATAATTGTTAGTGAGTAATTAACTGTTAGGGGGGAAAAAAAAGGCGGTGCCAGCCGGCTCCTCAACCATGGCTGCCACAGTTTGCCCAAATCTGGAGACCCTGTGTTGGATGCTGGATCTCCGGGTTTCCTTCCTCCAAATCAACAACCGGCTTCTGAAGTTCGTTCTGGTTTTCTTTCCTCTTCCTCCTCTTCTGTGCTGTACGTGGGCTGGGGGACAGACCAGATGTCCTGGGGGTGTGAGGAGTTGGCTGGGTTTAGGTTTTCCTAGTGCTGGGCCGTATACTGGCTCATTGCGAATACTGGTGAAGAACTTGTCACGAAAAAGAGGAGCTGCGCTGGTTGTTTGGAATCAAACACTTTCTGCAAATGTCGTCGGGCTAAAGTTGTAGGGGGGGGGCAACACCACCTCAGCCACAAAGGTTTTGGAATATCCAGAATGCATGAAATTCAGATCTGCAAACGGTGGCTCGACATTACAGACGCTATCGCCATGCACTTGGCCAAAGACGTGGTCACACCCAGTCTTGCATGAAAAAACGAATACTGTCAATATACTGTGAAACCGATATAATTTAGCAAAATTCCACGATACACATTTTTGGTCGTACCGCCCAGCACGGGGGCTTCTCCACTTGATGCAGATGAATCCAAAGCTGAAGTTGCAGCTGCAGAAGTTGCCTCCTTTAGCCGTTGGTTCTCCTCTGCGCTTCTTCTGGTGAGCGCGCCTTCTCCAGAAATGGTGGGCAAGGAGGACGATAAATCATTTCCATACTGTGTTTGCGAAAAGAAATTGCAGACATCCAGCTTGTCTTTGTCATACTTGCAAGCAAAATATGCATTGAGTACACAGATGGACAGAATACTTGTTCTTGCATTTGCATTATAAACAAGTCGGATACAATTACACACCATGCGTGTACTCTTCTAACACCACCAAGGTAAGTAACGCGTAATATTTACCTTGTTATCATCATCATTAGACTCGGCGTTCCGGTGCTTGAGAGGCGGTGCCAGCCAGTAGAGCGGAACATAAAAAGCTGGTACTTTTTCTGGCCAGGGGTCCCACGTCTGGCAGACAGTCTTTTTTGAAAGTGACCATTCGTGTCCCTTAAGTTCTTATACCTCTTTATGCCTTCATTAACATCCACAACAATGCTGGCTGAGAATTTTGCAGCCATCTGCTTTGCCTTGGTAGCGGGACTCCCTCAGCCAGCTTCACTTTGGTCAGAACTTAAACGCCGTTTCAGGAACGCCACCAGCTGAATGCGGGAGGGCGTCAGCAGGCTGAAAGTCATGATAAATTCATCGTGAAATGGTTATGAACCCTGTTTAAGATTACCATTTTTAAAAATCATATTAATTAGAGGCCCCCTGTAATGAAACGTACCGGGAAATATGAACTATCCTAACATTTAGAGGCCTGTGCAGATGTCTTCGGCCAGTGGGTAGGAGCATCTTGGTTCTCACCAGCAGTTGTGTCAAGACCTGCATGAATAGCATGTGTTGTTTTTTGGTGTAAAAATCATTGTTATTATAATTACTAGTAGTACTTTTTATCTGTACACCCTAGAATGTCAAAACTGACTACATTTTGAAGTGTTGATTTCATATTTAAAGTGAGATCACCTTGAGGGACTAGTGTTTCTCTAACACACTGACATGTCGCCTGGAGTTTCAGAATCTATTCAAATAATTTCATCAAAACATAATCAAACTGTGTTAAAAAAGAAAAAAAAGAAAAAGGAAATTACCTCGGCTTACAAATTAATAAATGGAGTAGAGGTGCATTCTTGGCTCCACAGGCAGTTTGATAATGTAAGCTAGGGAGCACGACTAAAAAAATATTAAATCAGCTCAACTTGCACATGACAGCTAGCATGCATCACCAAAGTAAGAAACATTAAGGAACACAAAGAAACATGCACACACACAATTTCAAAGTGGCTGCAACGCTATGTGTGTGTGTGTGTGTGTTTCTGCCTTTTGTCAGGAGGTTGGAGAAAGTCTTCACAAATAACTCTGCACCTTGTTTCCCTCCCGGTCTTTAGCCTCACCCAGAGGTATTTCAATCTGTAATTACGGACCCTATTTGATTCTAATCACCACTCTGAGAAGACAGATACCCACAAAGACCTCAGAAGGTGCCGAGCCACGTTTTCCGCAATTATCGAGTCGGGGCGGACCGGCTCGTTGCTGAGGTTC
>CAAKHG010021266.1:0-14937 GCA_901007715.1 Dactylopterus volitans
ATGGAGAATATCAAGACGCATCTTGAATGACAACAACTGGACACCATGGCGAAATTACACAAGCGGTTCCGCCCCAAGCGATCCGATTGGTCAAGTAATTGGCAAATCAGCAAGACGGCACACCTGCCTCGCCACAGAAATATGGCTCTGCCGTTTCCATGGTAACATGTAAACTAATTCAACCGAGCCGCAGCGAAAGCCGGTAATCTACAAGAGTGACGCAGAAATACGATGACAAGTTATGAGGCGGAATTTGTTGTGATGAAAAGGGTGAGAGAAGAAGAGAACAATGCAAAACCCCCCAAAAAAAACCATTAGAGACGTGCGTCACTGTCTGAATTAAAAGTCCAGGAGGGGAAGTCGGTGTCGGCGTCTCCGTCTGTCGAGCCTTCCCAGGGCTTCCTGACAAACACGGATCAGGCCGAGGGCGTCGTCGCTACAAAAAGAAGCCGTCTTCACTGTCGCACCTTCCTCTTTCCCACGCGGACACGTCGGGGGATGTGATCAAACGCAGCGGAACAAAAAGGTTAAATGCTAATTTAACACAGCGGAATCACATCCCTCCCTCTCAGCGGCAGGGACGGCGCCGCCGCCGCCTCATCGGCCGCTTGCTTAAAAAATGCATGCGAGGGAGCTAAATCTGTCCGTGGAAAAATTAGTTTTTTTTTTCCTTCTCCCGGACGACATCGTGGTTACAACAAGATGAGAAGCAGCGGTCCTGAAACGTGTGCGAATGTGTGGTGTTATTTTCAGTTTGAGGAAATCAATGATCTCGACAAGCAGCGGCCGGCTGAACACGGTCGAGATATCGTTAGAAGCCTAGCGTGAGCTTTACTTAAACAGCCGAGGTAATTATATCCACTCCAGTCGGGTGTGTATCAGCGCAAGTGGGCGGTGGCGGGTCCGCCGCCACCGCACGGTACCTTTTCTCAGACAGGCTGCTGTCGACGGTGCACAGGTTGACCTTCCACTCGTCCTGGAGCTTCAGGTCGGCGTTGCTGAACACGCCCATCAGGATGCTGGAGCCCATGTAGTCCACCCGGGCCTCCGTGGACCCCATGGTGATCTGGATCTTGTGGCTGGGTTGCTGGTTCGGGTGCTCAGAGATGTGGGCTGCAAAGCAAGCGGTGAGAGGTTCACGCGTGCCTCTACGCGAGAGAGAAACTCGCCGATGCAGTTCAGGATGTGAAGGAATTACAGGAAATATCTAAATATATTACATTTACAAATTTGTAACGTTAAACCCTGATCAGCCATAACATTATGCCCACTGATAATTGAATTATCTGGTTACTATGGCAGCCTGTCAGTGGGTGGGGTGTATTAGGCAGCGAGCGAACATTTTCTCCTTTCGTGTTGGACGCAGGAAAAATGGGCAATCGCGAGGATACGAGTCACTTTGACGAGAGCTAAATTGTGATGGCGAGACAACTGGGTCAGAACTTCTCCTGAACGGCAGCTCCCGCGGGGCGATCCCAGTCTGCAGTGGTCAGGACCCGATCGAAAGGGAGGGAAAGCAGTGAACCGGCGACACGGTCATGGCTGTGAAGGGTGCGGAGAGTGAAGGCCGACCTTTGTGCCCCGATCCCACAGACGAGCTTCTGTAACTCAAACTGCTGGAAAGGTTAACGGCGGTTCTGACAGAAACGGTGTCAGAACGCGCAGCCCTGTCAGTCTGTTGTGTGTGAGGCTGTGTAGCTGCAGACCTGTCAGGGTGCCCATGCCGACCCCTGCCCACTGGACCCCTGGACACGTGAACTGAACTGGAGCAGGGAGCAATGGAAGAAGGTGGCCTGTTCTGCTGAATCATGTTTTCTTGATGCATTATGGGAAAAATGTGAGCCGGCGGAGGCAGTGTGATGCTTTGGGCAATGTGCTGCTGGGTCCTGCTCGGGTCCTGCCGTTCATGTGGATGTTACTTTGACGCCCAGCACCTACCGAGGCACTGATGCAGACCATGTGCACCCTTTTATGAAAACGGTGTTCCTCGCCCCTGCCGCAAAACAAATATAACCAGCACTTTGGTGCCGGATACCCGAGCACGCCGTCGGAGCTCCAGCGGAGTCCAGGTCTCGCCGGGTCACGGCTGTTTCGGCAGCAAAAGGGGGTCCCACAATGTCAGGCAGGCGGTCATAAAGTTATGGCTGATCGGAGGAAATGCAGAAACGTCTAAGCCGGAATTACACGGCGAGTGTTTCGAGTTCAATCTCTGCTCAGCTCCGAGCTCTGCTGTGACTCAGCCTCCGCGTCCGCAGTTCACAACACTGAGCCGCTGACAAGTAACCGGAAAACGCCAGGTGTCGGGGGAGTCGGTGTTCTGTTGACTTACAGACCATCTCCAGGGTGTTCACGTCTATATTGCCACCCACCACCCCGCCCTTGGAGTCCAGCTTGGAGCGGCCGAGGCCGACGGACATGCTGATCTCTCGGTCGCGGTTGCTGCCCACCGACAGACGGCCCTGACTCTTCAGCCCGCTGGTCGTCCAGCTGCAGGTAGAAAGGGAAAACTGTGAGTGCTGAATAACACAAAAGAGCGCGATGAAAAAAAAAAACAAACGCTCTTATTGCCAGAGGCCGCCGAGGAGTAAACACGGCTGAGTGGAGAGGAGGAGGCCAGACAACTGGAGCCGGCGGCTCGCCGACGCCTCAGCCCGATTTGGTTGTGATCTCAAATTCAAGCTCCTGTTCGTGGTTGATGAGCGAGGCTGCGCGCACGAGTCCAGATTCTGCACTCGCAAGGGAGACAAAAGCATTAAACGGAGGGATTCAGCATTGCTGTCATCGCACGGGCTCTGCTGCTGTGGCTACTACAAGCTGATAAATATTCTGAGGACTTAAATAATTGAAAAGGAGCCAGAGAGTTTTACGCCGGTGAAGAGCGGGCAGACGCGGGCGCTGCTCGGGCAGAAGGGCACATTTCCTGGGCGTGAGGATGGTCTCGGACTTTACGACGATGCAGGGCAAATAAAACAACACCGCCTCAGTCTCGGGGCTTTTATGTTTGCCACCGATTCAGCAGGATTTCCTGCGAGTTCTGCGTTTACTGTACAGATGAAGGTTGTAATGATTTCCTATTTCGTGACCAGGAAAATAAAAGTGTGCAGAAGAGATGAGGCGAGCCAATAAGAACCGACGAGCGAAAATATCAGACGTGGAAAGGATGTCGAGCAGCAGGGGGGGGGGGAAACACCCCGGAGACGCAACTGAGCACCGCTGTAGCAGCCTCCATTACACGGCCATGCTGACAATGTCCAGCTCAGCCAGTCGTGTTCTTAGATTACATTTATATGGTCGGCTTTGTCTTGCAAACCAAAGCAGTGTTTTCCCAGACAGTAAAATAAAATAGTTCTAAGCTGGCGGCATCTTGAGATGATAATCAGGGGCGTTATGGGGGTGATGGGGAACATTTGATATGCAGAGATGACGTTATGTGCGCTGTTATGCAGATCTGTCGCGCCTATTATCTGTTGGGAAAGTAAAAGGTGCTACAAGAGTGAATATATTCATTCTTTTTCATTTCATGGATAATGTTTGTTGAAAAATAAATACATGAAAGGTCTGTCAAGTAACCCGGAGCACTTTATTTTGACATTTGCTTGAGTGAGTTGGAGTAGGTCCTATAAGCTGTTCCATTAACCCCTGAGCACTCCAGAGAATTATCATGTATTTATGCTTCAGTCACTTTGAAGAAGAGATCCTTTCAGTCACCACACTCTTTTAGAAAGCATCTAGGCATCATCTTAGAAATACATGCAATCCTCTTTTTATGTGGTATTCTTGTTTTGGAGGTGCACAAGCTGTGGATCGATTGTGTTTTTCAAATATAGGCCATCTACAGGCATCTTTGACAAAAAAAAAATTACATATACGCCGTATAATGCGCGGAATCTCAGAGTCTCAAAGACTCAATCCAGACCCAGCCAGCACATCTTATTAGGAATGCAATCATGCGATATAATAAATTGGAAAAAATGTTTTTATAATTATCAATAAACTGTTTGTTGTGGAGAATAATGTCTAACTGGAGATCATTAGAGTGATCCCGGCCTGAGATCAAGCCTCAAATGCAATCGTTTCCATGTTTGACCTCATCGCTGTCATGGCAACGATGACAGCTGGCGCACATCATGTAAAGCATGTTCAAGTGTCACCTAACAGGCGTCGGTTCAAAGAGAGCGAGTTAGTTGGCGCCTATGAGGTGTTCAGGCTCGGAGAGCTCAGCGTCCTCCGGCAGCGTGCATTACCCCGCCAGTGCGATTAGGACGTCACTATGCACACTGGCGAAGACGAGAAAAGCTGACCAGGAAAACCCGGTTTTCAAAGACGAGTGGACAGGGAAAACGCAGACGGTCGGAGCGGTGAAGAGCGCAAACGCTAAAAAAGCCACGCGGTGACACGCAGACATTTTGAACAGCGGCGTCCTCGGAACTTCCAGCAGTTAAAATCTTCCTATAGATCAACAAACAAGTTGTTTGTGAGATCTACGACGCGGCAAGGAGCGAGCTGCTGCTGCAGCTTCTTCGGGTGCTGTGCCAGATCCAAAAAAAAAAACCAAACAAAAAAAAAACGCTTTTCTGACGCAGAGGTGGTTGAAGGGTGTTTAAATGAGATAGTCGAGTCTGTGTTTGCGAGAGAGGAGAGACAGGAGATGTCGGAGAGACGGGAGAAAACTCCATTACCCCGTGACACCTCATCCAGGAGAACTTGCGGCTGACCCAGTTAAGCCGTTAACCGATGACATAAAGGACACACAGTGCATTTCACCTGCTGTGTACGAGTCGACCTTTGGCCTTTAACAGAAATCAGATTTGGACCTTGTTCTGTATACACTGTACTGTACAGTCAGATTTAAAAAAAAAACAAAAAAAAAAACACTTTTACTTAAGTTTAGGACTGGAATGGAAAACCCCAGGGACCACAACCAAGCATGCACGCCAAAATGGTCCAGGAGCTTTCAGCATGCTTGGGGCATGTTGGGATTGGCGTTCTCGGCCAAATGTACAGGCATACAAAATAGAGTGGACGAAACTTTACTTTGTGAAACTAAACTTGTTTGACATTTGAAAATGAGCACTGGCCGAGAAGATTGCAATCGGTGCATCTCTGCTCTTGCTAGAAATAGATTTCCACATTTAAAATTAATCTAGATCAGCCTTGGAAAAAAAACAAAAACACACAAAGGTCCGTTTATGTGTATGATTATGTCTCATGAAAATAGCAAACAGAATGTCTATTAACCATGTGTTACTTTGGGAAGCCTCCACGGAAACATCTGTTGGCATCTTTTGGGTCATTTCAGATTTTAATGTGAGAGAAAGTGGATCCGCTTACGTGTTGTTTCCCATGACGTTGCTCATGTTCATTTGGACGGTGAGCTGCTTGAGGTTGATGGCAAACACCACCAGTGTCTCCCACGGCGCCCCCTGCTGGCCCGCCGCCTTGCCGTTTTTACTGAAGGACGGCGTTGAGGTTTTCGTCACCGAATCTGGGACGAGAGGGAGTGCAAGGTCAGTAAAGCGGAGGGCGGGCTCTCGGGCGTCATGGAGGACGTGCCGGGCGTTTCTCGTCACCTCTCCTCGGGGCGGAGGAGTCGGACACGCTTCTTGTGCGGCCGGGCGCCGGCGACTTGAGGTGGCCGATGCCGCCCGGGGACATGTTGCTTCCGGCGGAGTGCTCGGAGAAGACGTTGGGGGACTGAGGCACGTGCGTGGTGGTGCCGTCCCACGTCCTCCAGTAGGCTTTGCGGCTGGACTCGGGAGACAGATGCTGAGTGATGTTCTCAGCAGAGTCCGGGGTGGCGGGGCCAGAGGCTGAGGCAAGGTAAAGGTTAGGAGGTACCAGTAAAGGACAGCCATGGAAATGTCAGCGCGAGATAATGTTGGCAGAGGGAAGGTCAGTAAGATGGGACATTAAAAATGAATACTAGCTAAAGCCTTGGAGATTGGACCATAGTTGGGGCGGATGGAGAATGTCATCAATGATTTACATGTTTGCATTTTTGCAAACTTTTTAAATGAATTTCCAACAACAACAAAAAATGCACACAGTTGAAAACGCTAGCAGCTCCTGAGGCTAGCTTCTAAAAATGACACAAAGTCCAGAGTTGCAGTTGCACATTCGCTTTTTTTTTTTTTTTTTTTTGTGTGGAGAGAACGCAAAGTGGACAACAAGTCACCTGGGTGGTTGATGGTCTGGTCTCCCAGGAAGAGCCGCCTGGCGATACTTCGCCGGTACCAGGCCCTCGGGAAGGCCAGGATCTCGCTCAGTCGCCTCATGTCGTACTTGAAGGAGGCCGAACCGATATCACACACAGCTTGAGGAGAGAAGATCATGTTTGCTCATATATGGAACACAAAAAAAATTTACATTGCGAGCATAAGGCAGCGTAATCACCTCTGAAAACGGACTTTAGAAAACAAGTTTACCTGATAAGCAACCTGATATACAAAGTCTGGAACGGTGATTTGTGCGTTACGGTGCCGCTGTGGAATTCTCGTACTGGGTGTACTAAAGTATTTTAATCTCCTCATCGGATCCTTTGCTACGTGCGTATTTGATGCTATTTAGAATGCAAAACAAACATCCAAGTTACCTAAACGAGCAGGAATACGCAACGGTTCTATGTGTGAATGAGTGTGCAGTGGATTCAAAACGTCTCCATGATATTCTGAACTTTCCTGCAGCTACACTGCGGACAGCTCGTGAGGGAAGCCGTCCATGAACATGCTGACATGCGTTTATGGCCATGCATTTAGGGCGCATGACGTCATTTGGGTCAACATATGGTTCTCAAGGTGAGAGTCAAAGCTTGAAAATGCAACGCAAAGTCAATTTAACGGGGAAAAAAAAGCTGTCTCAGGAGGCCGCAGGAGGCATCAATGATCGTTTGAAATTGATCAAGCTTTCATTTCCTGTCTGCTGAGATGCCCTCAAAATGACGCCGGAATGATCAGTTTTGAAGGCAGCCTTGATGTATCCTCAAGGCTGTCCATTACCCATAAATCTGCGAGAGCGCTAATAAGCAACTGGAAGGAATAAACAAAGATGGTAAACTTGCCTGAAAAATTGAATTTATATACCAGAGCTTTTGGAGCCTTCTTTCACTTCAACCAATCAGCCACTGACAGGTTTAGTATCTATTATGTACAACAGCTCTGCAATAAATCCTGCCTTTGTGAGGATTATAATGTTCATTCTAAATTAAACCTGCTTGAAAGAGGTGTTGATTTATTTAAACTGTCACTGTTTAACTTGCGCTCGAGTTTATCTGCACCGGGTTGAACAGAAAGCTGTACCTGATATTTTGCCCTTCCCATTTATGTGAATTAGGGGTACTGAGTTATAAACATCATACTATCTAATATCACTGCAACTCTCACCAAAACCTTTCTTAGCAAACATGATCTGATTGGTCCACCGGCATCATTATCCGAGGATCATCAAAAATGCTTTCTCATTTGAAACCAAGCTTCCATCTTAAACAGACCTTACTTAACTTCCTTTTACATATCCTAAGTAAAATAAATGAATGTGTAGTATAATAAACACAAGTACATACTAATGTATACATGTACTCATTCATATGAGCCTGGGAATCGCATCTCTCGACTTAAGCGCCCCAAGAGAAAATTCACTGGACTCTTCCAGAGTGTGTCAGACGAACAAAGAAATGAAGTCTTTACACAATAAAGAGAAATAATGTGATCTCCTCCAGAGGACATCTTCTCCCAGACCAGACCACGTACCTGAGATGTTGATGAGGGTGGTGTCCATTTTACCACCTTTGCTCGGAACGAAGCTCTCAATGAAGGTGGGGCCTCCGGTGCGCCTCATCCTCGATAAACTGACCTTCACAAACTCCAGGTTAATACTGAGGGAGTCCTTCCTCCCCGTAACAGAGGACGGTTCCTCGTCCACGGTACCTTCAAGGCCAAGAAACAGGGATCGTTATGCTTTCATCTGCGCAGAAATCCCATCCAGAGTAAAGGAGGGATGTATGTCCTCCTCAGTGAGAACATCTGACACCAAATGTTGGAGGAAACCCTGCACATGTCAATTTACAACGGGCTTCGTTTCTTCTCGCTTTACCTAATGGCCCCGGGCCCGGAGGCAGGCCTGTGACGGCGGATTTCTGCTTTCCGGCGCCGTAGGGGTGGAACACGTAGAGGGAGAAGTCAGACATGCAGGCGGTGAAGCTGAGGCCCGAGGAGTTACTCGGGGGCCCGGTGAGGTCCGACTGGCTGCTGCTGTGGCGGCTTCTGCCCAGCGGGCTTCCCAGCAACGGAGACGCTGGGGGAAGAAAAGGGAGAGAGCGGGAAAAAAATGAAGAACAGTCACGAGCAGCAGGCAGTGAAAACCATTATTGTCCACTATTAGCGAGAAAGCTAATTCAGAAGCCCGCGTGTGATGCGTGACACATGATAGCATCACAGTCACTCATTCCTTTGTTTGCAAGGAAAAGCCATGTGAAGATTTACTGCAAATGTAGCTGAACTAAAAGAAAAGACCTGAGATTCAGCGTAAGATACCATCTTTACATGACGAGCAGAAACAACATGAATGCAGCTTGTGCACGATTTCACAAAAAGAGATGTGAGCATCTCCTGTCACGCTGATGGACAAGTTTGGAAAAAAAGCCTGGTTAATTTAAAAAACAAAACAAAAACAACAACACAATTTGACGCATTTATAAAAAGGCATTATGGGAAACAATGAACACAGACGCCAAACACGCGGGCACTTTTCCTGACTTCGTCACACAAAGCAGATGTTGTGTTATGGATTTTGCGCCGGTCTGTTGTGAATGGCGAGCCCACACTCTGCTGCCACACTGAAACTACGCGTTTTCTCCCAGGAAAGGGATCAGGAGTTATCAAGAGTCCCTCGGAACAATCCTGCTGCTTCACTGGGAAGAAATCCCGCAGCATCTCTGCTTCAGGGTCGGGTTACTGCTGATCGGCCTGGGGGCTCTGCCCTGTCAAAATGATGGACTGCCTTCAAACTCATTCTGTCACTGTTAAAAATTCCAACAATGACACAAACCATTCAGTCAAAATGAGCTGTGGGGAGCGTCGAAGGTCCCACGCGTGATGTGCAGCAACAGATATCGGCATTGCACCTGATAAAACGTCCCGACGCTGAACGCGTTGCAGGCCCTCACATACTGAGCGTCTGAGCATGCGTGAGCCAAAAAAGCTCCACGGACCTTTACTGGGAGGCGGTTTGGGGACGTGCTGCCCCGGTGGAGTGGATGATGGTGGGTGTGATCCGTCGCTGGGGTGAGCTCCTGTGGGGTTTTCCAGCTCTCCACGGTTGGAGGAGAAGACCAGATCCAACGAGGGCAGCTTGAGCATGCACTCCACCCTGGACATCGGCAGGCAGCTGAAGCGAATCTGAGAGGGCTGGACACACAAATGATAACAGAAATTACACTCTGAATGTCAGTTAATCTAACTGTGTTGCTGTACTGGGCAATTAACTACAGAGAATGATAATATTAAACTATTACTGCCAATAATTACAAGCGGGACATCAGTTGCTTAGATGAGATGGATTGTTGCTAACATAATGAAAGCACCGCTTCATGATCGTAAAGGGAAAATGTGCTCTTGAGAAAGTAAATGAACTTCAGTCACCTGCACTCTGACATAGACGACAACATCCACAGGGAAGGAGGAGTAAGCTGACGTCGAAGAAGAAACCAGGGAGGTGGTCGATTCCTCCAGCGGCTCCACCGCGTCAAAATGACCCATGTCCTCCTCCTGGGAGGCGACTGCTTACCGAGGAACGCGACAACGAAGGCAAAACAGTTGGTTATGAGCGTCGGACTCACGTCTTCAACGTGAAAGAGCAGGGGGGGCAGCACAAACCTGCATAATTCCTCTCCACCGGGGTGATGGGAATCGTCTCGAGTGCTTTCTCCAGGAAGTCGAGCAGACAGGGACTGATGACCATCTCCTCCGGCAGAGTCTGGAGGGCCACCCAGGCGTACAGCTTAGCCGTCTTCACTCCTCCGCTGCCCTTACCTTTGGCTGCAGAGACACGCGGGAGTGTCAGCAGGCTCGGGCCGAGCGTCAAGACATCTCAGTTCATTTCTTAAGACTTGAAACAAAAAGGAATCAAATCACGTGCGCTTCTTTTCCTTTTAATGTCTTTGGTGTCTTTCCCTCTGCGATGCGCATCAATATGCATGAGTCCGTTTGATCAAAGCTGCCCTCTGGATTCATGCATTATATTAAAGGGCGATACCGCATTCAATTGATTTGGCAGCTCCGTTTGGAGGTGTAAATCATCAAGCGCAGAGAGGCGTGGCGCTCGAGCGCGGGTGATTACAGACGGTGGTAGGTAGGGCATGCAATCGCGGACGGGCGAACGCTCAGTACCTGATGGGATAGGTGGGGGCGGGGGAGGTAGGAGCGAGTTAGTCTTGCTTTGGACAGCATTGGGAGGGAGGGGAGGGCCGTTATCTTTCATACCATACAGCTTCGACTCTTTGGAGAGAGTGCGAGGGAGGGAGGAGCCCCGCGAGGCGTTGGGCGATTCTGTCTTCAGGGTCTTGGAGTTATAGTGCAACTGGAAGGGAAAAAGGAGAATTAATCATTCACTGCGAGAAAAAAAGAAATTAAATCCCCTGATAGGGAGGAGAAAGTGGCTGACCTTCACATCTACTCCTGGAATGTAAAAGACTGTGGTCTCCAGGTCGTTGGATTTGGTCTGCAAGGAGGAGGGGCATTTCTTGCCAGCCAGGAGATGGGTGGTGGAGGTGTAGGTGGGCTGCAGCTTCTTCTTCTTGGGGGGAGACTCCTGGTCCAGACTCTTGAGGCTGCGCTCACAGCTCCTAGAAAACCAGCAGGGACTTGGTTTTATACTTTATTCTGTTTAGTCCTGTGAATATACCGAAGGCGGTTTCTAGTATCCCTGAGGGACAAGCTGTCAACAAAGTTTCAGCGCCGGCATAAAACTGTATCTGATGAATCACTGATGAGGATTTTATAATGCAGCATCTCATTTGTGATTTTTTTTTTTTTTTTTAACTGGATGTTATTTCAGTTGTCAGGAAACGCTATGAAATGTTAAGGTACTGGAAGAAAAGACTGCAGTTTTCAGAGAGATCTGTCACTGTACCTCCTGAAGGAGATGTCCTCGTGCTCGGGCTGCTGGGTGGTGGGGTGGAGCACACACTTCCCGCTGTCGATTTCCACTCGGACATCCAGCTCAAAGTCGATGTTTCTCTCAGTTGTCGCGCCGCTGAAGCTGCGACTGGCAGGTGTGCCCGGCCAGCGCTCGCTGAACAGCTGACTCACAGCAGAGAAGCCCGACGCCTTCCTGTGGGGCGTTAGGCTGAGAAGAAAGAGACTGTTAAGTGAAAGCCAAAAGCTTTCAAAGTAGGAAACATTAATGATAACAAAAAAAAAGAAGAAGAAGAAAAGCTTTCATGCAATTATAATGTCGGATTAATGGCGCCTCCTCTCATCCGACATTCATCAACGGAATGTTTGGGTGAACTCACAAAGGCCTTCGGTAGCTCAGGGGTCTCTCGCGCTCAAACTCGTCCTCCTTTTCGGAGTCTTCGGAGGAGGACAAGGACAGGTCGTCCCGCCTCATGTCGTCGTGCTGGAAGGGAAGCGCGGGTGAGAAGACGGCAGGCGTGCAAGGGGCACTGAAAACTGAGAGCTGGCCGTCGGTAACGGATGGAGAATGAAGATGGTGGTGATCATGAGGATGGGATGGCTCGTCGGTGACTGACAACATGTCCCCCTCTGTCTCCTCTGGAAACTTCAGACAAGGACAAACAGTTTAAATTCAGACGCGGACACATTTCATGTTGCCATATGGCTACTTAAGAGGCATCAGTCCAGAAATCTTGGAGGTGAAGTTGATATCTGAAATAGGAACCATGAAGTCCAAACCATTGGAGGAGATAGTGTTCTGTTGACTGGACTACACTGACTATACGGCATTTTCCTCTTTATTTATGGCTTTTAGACCTTATTCAGACGTAAAATCAGATCTCAAACAGCAGTTTTATGGTGCCCACTGACAGAACACTACCATCCTTCACTGTCCTCAGAGGAGTTGAGAGGTCATGCGCTTCCCAATGAGAGAGAGAGAGAGAGGCGGCGTGAGACGAGGAGGAAGATGAGGATGACATGACACCCCGGCAAGAGGCAAAGAGACGATGGCGATGAGACAAAAAGCCTGAGAGAACCGCACAGCAACATCAGGAGAGAAAGCCAAGTTGTCAGGATTTATAACAGATCCCTGATCCAGCGGCTGATAGAGGATGGCTGCCTCCAAACATCAATAAACGTCTGCGTGTTGAATAACGATTGCAACTGAAAGTGATGCAGCAATATTTAACCCTATGTTCTTTTTTTTTTTTGACTGGCATGGTGTTTGGTGTTAATTTGTTGAGCCTGTGGCCAAGGTAAGTAGATGGGAGATTGACTATATAAACATTGACGAGTTAGATGAGTGTCAATTAATTAAGCCTTAAGAGGAGTCAGTGTGGGTCTGCTATCATTAAATACTGATTATTGGAGGCATGGCGTAGTTACCACAGTTTTGATCAAGAAGAAAATAAAAAAAAAAAACACAGCAGACAGATCCAATAACATTCAAACTGCAAGAGGAAAATTGATAATAAAAATAAGCTCTTGAAACTAATTATTTTGAATTACTGACTAGGTGCACTGACGTCTTCAATATATTCGAATAACGTCCGGAATAACAATCAAGGTCAACCTAGAATGTCTAAAGGTGCGGCATTTTTTAAATACCTTTGTTAATTTTCCAGTTACTTCACATTAAATAACATGATAAAAATATGTGAACTGTTGTATTGCATAGAGACATACAGGATGTTCAGATCCTGCATCCAATTTCACCGTATAAACCGCCGTGATAAGCGCAGTTTCCTATCACACACTGACGATCAGGGCAGCTTTCAGTGTCGGGGCAGACTGACAGTTTATCTTCTGCTGTGATACTCTTGGATGCGTGAGAGAGGACCGACCGCTGTGACAAACATGAGCTGACAGACTCTGGTTCAGACGCTCATCATGCACATCATTGTTAGAAATCAGTAAATAAAAAAAAAAGACTGAAGCAAAAGCTGATTAGGATTTTTATGCACTTCCAAGACAGGATGAGGATGCGTTGTCTCAAATCTAAATTTGTATTAGCCTTTTTTGTCGTTACACAGGCGATATAACTTCTGAAAACATGCTTTTGGTGGGTTTATCCAAATAAAATTAGGGGCTAAATGGTTATGTTGCATACTGCATCTCTGTGATTGATGATATTCATAAAAAAAGTTACAAAGGCTCAGGAACATGAATTTTAACTTGGTCTCGGGATAAACATAAATTTGGGCAACGCACCAGGAATAAATCACAAAGAGCAGGATAAAAGAACATTATGATGCAAATCGACTACCACTGTTGTTCAATATATACTGTTGTTTGAATATATCTTCAGCGGAGAAGCTCATATTTCATCACCCTGTTTGGATTATGCATATTCAAAACCCTAGCAGCACCAGCAAGGCAATCACAGAGGAGAGGAGGAAGCAACAGTCTTTGTTGGAGTTGGTTAGGTGCTTTCATTTGAGGTTAAATTGAATTTCTTTGACTGTATACCTTGAATACCTCTCCTGGACTGACAGGTGCAAATGAAGACTCTCCGGCCTGATTATTTATCTTAAAATTGAACAAGAAAGTTATCAAAAAAAAAAAAAAAAAAAGCTTAACCGCTCATCGGCTCAGAGCACAATAGCCAACTTTAAAATAACATGCAAAATCTATGATCACATGACATCGCACGAGTCATGTGAATTTCATGTGAAATGGAACCACTTGTGACGCACACACGCAAATGGTGGATGAGATGACTTTGAATCTCTTGACATAAAAAGGCCTAAAATTGAAAAGATTACACGTCCTTTCCATTGACTTAATAAATGATTTGGTCACATCAAATGTCCTGTGGTCAGCAAATGTTGCAGTTTGCAGAAATATTAGTACCGTATCCTGGATGTTGAAGGTGACGCGAGGTCCAGGAGAGGACGCATCCACGCGGACGTCTGGCATCAGGTCATCCATGTCCCCTAATCTGGAACTGAATAAACAACACAAATCTGTTCCTTTACACCTACATGATGTTGGTAAAATACTAAGTATCGAATAGTTAGCTATAGGAAGTGCAGTACATATGTCATATCACAGAACACTTGTTAATCAAAATGCTGAACACAATTGCCGCATTAAATCAGAGATATCTGCATAATTACCGAAAACTAAGCACGAGCACTTTCTGGCCTCTATTACATTTCAATCTCCTCCCCCGGCTTCTTCTTTATAACAGGTGTAATGGGAAAATGTGCTTCGAAAACATTAAGTGCCATCAGCACTGCCTCCTTTGTTTACATTAAATGCTAGTTTAGGCAGCCTGAACCGTGTCATTTCCATAAAATGATGTGAGCGTGAGTGGCTTCTTCTGCCCTTTGTTACCTCTGTCTGTCCATCCGCTTGAGAGGAGGTCGACCTGCCGCTGCAGAGATGCTTTTAGAGCGGTTGTAGCTTGGTTTGTAGCCAAGACCCCACTTATCCTTTAGCGATGCCGCCTGATGAGGATCAAAAAGTCAGAAACGGGTTGAGCAGAACTTTAAATGAGACCCCTCCCCCTGCCTGTCCTACTTTAAATTGATTGTGCCAAGTCTCTCATGGCCAATACATAGTCAAACACAGGTGAAGAAAAAGAGGACTCGCCCTCATGCTGGAGCAACGGATTTTCTTCCTGACACCCCTCCTGATGTCATTGGCAGCCACAGACTCCAGCTGCTGGTAGCGTTGAATCTCCTGGTTGATGGTGCCTTCACTGGCACCCAGTTTCCTGAGATTAAAAAAAAAAAAAAAAAAAAAAAGGGGGCGGAAGTTT
>CAAKHG010021267.1:0-10958 GCA_901007715.1 Dactylopterus volitans
GGGGGGGGGTTTTTTTTTAAGGGGGGGGGGGGGGGGGGGGGGGGGGGGGGGGGGGGCAAGTACAACTGGACACGTCAAGATATCACGCGGAAGTCAAATCTGAAATAACATGATGGCGGAGGTAAGTGTGCCCTGTTACAGAGGTTGCCAATTAGCGGCGACGGCGGCAGCCTTTAATGGAAGTGTGACGGTTATGATGCCCCACCATTTTACCGCTATGCAAATGAACTGAGGCAGTTGGCTATTAGGCTGAAAATATCTGAAAGGATATGTCAACAGCCGGCTCTCCTCTGCTGGTGGTATTTCAAGAATGGCGGATCTTTTATATTTTTTTTTAAATTGATCTACTACTTAGAACGTGGAAATGTATTTTTGATTGTTCTTCTAACATAAATTATCGCCGGGAAAAGTTAAAAATGAAGGAAACTTTTCCTCCAACCTGCACTTATGAGGACCTGCTCCTGTGTTTGTGCTGTTGGTTGATTTAAAGGGGTCATAATAGTTGATTTCAGCCTGATGTGGCTGTCGTGGCTTTATGGACACAACTCTGTACGCACCAGCTGTGCAGCAGTTCGCCGAGGCTAGGCGCGTGAAGATCACGCCGCGGGTTGCTCATCGTTTCCTCAAATCACACCGGAGGTGGCCAAAATCCTTCAGCGTTGTTTTTTTAAAGTCATAACTTCCACTCAGCGCTCACCCTGAGTCACTTCTGCATCCTGGCCGTTTGTTATATGCCGATGACGCCTTGCTCTGCTTGTCGGAGCAAAATGAAACGCCAAGCACAGACAGTGAAGGGAGAATGCTGATCAGTTTGACATTTGAAATTACTCGAGACTGAAACAACAGCTCCGCCGATTTTACTCCGCAAAGCACGCTGCTGGAAATAAATAGAGTTTGAAAATGGAAAAAAAAAAAAAAAAAAAAAGCCTGACAATTTTGAAAAACAGTGAGGTTGCCACACTTCTGGTGCCCCTCGTGACCAAACTGTTGTTAGTTTGATCACATTGGCAGTAATGTTGGCGCGATTGGGATAACGGTCGTGGTTCAGTCATTTGCCTCTGATTGCAGCCATATTTGCTTTTACGTCTGCTTATTAAACATCCCGCTAGTTCAGGGGGATGAGAACGCCAGCGTGTTTGGGAAGGACACATCCGTCCGTATCCATCCAGGATTCCAGCTAGACAAACGGGATTGCACTTGTTGTCATAAGACATGTGCCGTTTACCCAATTAAACCCGAACCTTTTAAAATTATATTAATGGATAAATAAATAATGGATTTCGGCAATAAAACTGCATCTCCTGTGTTCATCTTCAGTGCGGATTTCATAACCGATCACTGACGTCCTCAGACACTGCCAATTTTCTCTGGCTATTTATTTTAGTTTATCAGTCTTCAAATTGTTGGAATTTTTTTTCCTTTCTTTTTTTTTGTTGTTGTTGGACTTTATCATCATTTTCCGCTCGCATTTGGAAACATGACAGGCCCGACCGGTACTCCTGCAAAGATTTAGTGGATACGGGGCCTGAGGCGATTATCTGCTCTGACAGCATACGTGAAATACTGCAGCACCGGAGGAGGTCGGCGCAATTTACAGAAAGTGGTTGCACACCTGCAGCCTGCAGATATCTTCAGATGGCATAATTGTCGTCCGTGATGAAATCAGCGGAGGGACAATCAGTAGGCAAGACGTCTCTCGGTCAGTGTGTACCGCGCCTTCATGACACACAGGTGCTGGGAGGGCTAGAACCGCAGCCTGACAGGCGTCTCCATAAACCTTGTCAAACTATCTGGCGATTAAAGAAAAATATGTTTTGAATGATCACATTTGCGCAAATGAGGAAAATGCCTTCCGCAGGGGTCACCGCTTTGATTTATGTGGGCTAATAATGGCAAGATAATTTAGCTGTGCCAGTGTTGCGAATGTGTGATCATGCGTTAGCCTTGCAAATCTGGCTTTTATTCCGAAATGGAGACCATACGTGCCTCTGAATCTTTATTCGAAACAGGTCTACATTAAGAGATGTACAGCCGCGGTGCACGGCAGCGCGATAAGCACGTTGGATCTCTCCGTTGATAACGTCTGTGAGGGACTGGTAACAAACTTATTTTGCCAACTCAGATTTTCTACAAAAAAAAATGAAATGGCACCGCTGAGTCCGTGGGAACATTCCGACGGCAAACCGTTGGTTAAGTAATTTCACCTCAACTCAAACTTCTACATGTCATTATGCACCCCTTGAACAATTTGTGCCCTAATTAACTTTTGGCAGTTTTGATAGCTGGGATATGTTGCTATTAATGCTGCAGCTCAAAAAATGAGTAGGCAGGTTTATTAATTAATTTTGCTTGACTTACTGTAAAATCCATTATAGAAACATGAGCTGGGAATAAGGGAAAACTCTCAAGGTTTGTGGAACCTGAGCGTTACAGCGGAGCGCGCCAAACGTTTCTGTACTATTTAGTACCTGGAGTCACCCGGGCGCGGGATGTAGTTATCAAGGACACGGCATCACAAAACCCGCCGCGATCCATGATTATGACAGCGTGCCCAGTGCACGGCGAGATCCACAGATTTGGAACCGGTCAAAAATGAAGCTGTTTTGCTCAAAACGTGTCAGATGGCGAGGAATGGGGCCTGATTGAAATAAGAAAGAAGAGAAAGGGGGGAGAAAAATAAACAAAAAACAGATGGCAAATAGTCATTTCTGCAGCAGGCAGAAAAACCAGGATGCCGCAGTTGAGTTTTTTTTTTTTTTTTCCCCCCACATAGACTTAAGGTTCAGTGATTGCAGTGAAAGTAACTACTGCGGGGGATTTGACCTTAGTCGTCTGCGATGATGATCAGTCGATGATGCATTCAGTTAATTTTGGACTGTCTGTTTCACACAGATTGGAAGAAAAATATGTTCATAAACGCCTGGTAAAGTGTGACATTTTCACTGAAATTTACTCAGATCGTGTAACGCCGGCGCGATGCTGCCGGGTCCCTGCTGGTGTGGAACCCGCCTCTGGGAACTCTGCCTCTGCCGTCATTAATTATAATCATCGTCATTAATGTTTTGACAAACACATCGAATGTCATTCGATGACGCCACTGGTCGCGCCGGTGCCTCCGCTTGTGACATAATTTTGGTAACCCAAGCAAGGCATCCGCTGCTCGGCGAACCACCTATTACTGGACCAATCGGCATCCTATTGATGGTTGCTAAGCGGGCGCTTTGGGCGGTATAATTCCAAACGAAAAACGGCAGCTCACCGACCCACGTAAAAGTTTTGGGAGTACTGGCCCAGTTTCCAAGACCAACACTCCAGATGGTTCTGTGTAACCAGCAATCTGGCGCGTCAGCTTGGTTCTGACATGGCCTTTGCGCAGTCGACCTCTGGGGTTGCTCATTTGCCAAGCAAAAAAATGCCGGTTGCTATGGCGGCGTAGACCGGTTTTTGATGTGGTCCATGGACACCTCTAAATCTAAAATCCTGCGTGCTGACTAAACTGTACTGTTTGGTCAGGCGCTGGGCGTGTGTAGACATGTCGCCAGGAGCGCTGCTGTTGAGCTACTTTTAAAGATCTGAAAGGTGTAAAAGAAACTTGCCTGTTTTCCGTCACTTTTCCAAATTTTAGTTTATTGTCGGTTAGTTTTCAAATGTGCTCCCGCAGCACCCCAGAGAACCTTCTCCGACCTGGAACGTTCCTTGACATTCCGGCCTGTTATATTTGGTGACGTGGCATCACACAGTTGCAACTACTGGTGGTGATGCGTAATGAATATAATTATGTGGTCATTACATTGATTTAGTTCTGCTCTGCTCTGTTAAACGTTGCATAAAAGTGGAGCTCAAATACGTCACGAAAGAAAGTATGTTTAATTGAGGACAGGGAGACTGGATATGAGGGGTGATATTCAACTTTTTTAAAACTATTAAATGTCTTAATCAGTTTTACTGGCACGCAATGGCGAGTCGTCTGCTAAATCAATCTTGGCAACCTGTATAGTCGTAGCTGGGAGTCGCAACATCTGGCACCAATCACATGTATTCCCTTTGGAAAATGCACATTATGTTCCTCCTCCTCCAGGAAATAAAATGAACTACAGGGAACGAATGAAATATGGAGCAGCCACATGGAAATTCCTTGAAAAGAAATCAGTCGTCTGCAACTTCAGCGGCAGAGACTGGACCGATTGGAGATTAAACGTTACAACAGTATAATATATTTTTTGCACGGAGGAAACGTGAGCAATTCGCCGAAGCGGGTTTTGCAGATCCTGCGATATCTGTTTGGCAGAAACATTTAGCCACAGCGGAGTGTAATTACGTGCGACGCATGCGAGGGAGACCTAAAGCGTAAACAGCCGGAATGGATGCGGGGCATTCTCTTAATTGGACGGACATCACCGGGCAGCCGGAGCAACAAAAACTTGGTTTAGCTACGCTGCTCTTCGGACGTCGTATGATGGCAACGCTGTGTCCCCTGCGCGCATCGAACCACTAATCAGAGCATATTTAAATCCGCCGCTGTCAGCTTTGCCGAGTCCACGTAGAAAAAAAAAGAATTATACTGAGTGGGGACGTGCGAACCTGCGAACGATGACACCAAACGGCGAACATTTGTTACTGACAGCACAATCGCACCACTGCAAACGCTCGATTTGAAAGATCGCTCGGAGCCAGTGAAGCTAACGTCACCGCGCCTTTTTGAAGTGGTTACCAAGCTAATTAGCAGTACACAAGCGACTCGTAACCAGTTTTCTTCGACCTGTTGGTTCGTCCCTCGCATAAAGTACAGCCACGGCGTTCCAGCACTGCCGCTGGGGGGGCGGCTTCCTCCCTTGCTCCCCGCCGGAGCGGTTTCAGGTGACCGCCGGCTCTCCGGGGCCTCGCTGTTAGCGCGCGTGAGCGTCGAAGCCACGCGGCTGAACGGTGCGGCGAGTCAAGATCAGTTACCGAACGCTGGCTTTAATTAAACGAATACCATCAAGGTTACAACTGCGCGGCGTTTTTAATTACATTACACTGCATTAGCACTCAAAGCTGTCTTTTCACACAAAGTGTGACATAAGAGCACAATCCCTCCTGTCTTTTGAAAGGATTAAGCCAGCCAGCCAAGACCGCAGGTTCAAGTCTCTCTAATGGCCATAATTAAAGGAACTATGAGGGCATTAGAGAAACAGGAAAAAGATACTGTGACACGAGAGGAAAAGCACCGTATGTTACGATTAGTCGCTTCCGGCACTCTCAAACTCTCCCCTCGTATGTCAGCGGACATTTTAGAGGGGGTAAACTGCAACGATGCTCAGTTTTATGTGGCTTTGAACAGGGTTTTTAATGTCGGGAAGGCCTTGTAAGCATTCGTGGCTGGGATCAGAAAAAAATTGCTCCGGGTGGGAGTTTTAATTGTTTATAGCCATGTTTTTGTTTTGTTTTTTGGTTCATTACAAATTACAGCTTTAACACAGCACCTCACGCTTCTACTTTTACCACACGCATGTCCACAGACATTTCAACTGCTGCAATGTTTCCCCCCCCCCACAACGTTTTCCTTTACATTCAGCGCTTAAACTCTCCCTCAGCACTTTTGGGTCATCCACATCCAACGACGGTTCAGCCGCTTTCACACGTTCCTCCTCAGATGACATTTCAGGCTCCTTCCAGTGCAAGCTCTTAGCCTGACACTTCGAATCCTTTCAGCTCATAGACATCAAATGCTAACTCGACAACTTTCACAACTTCACTTTTTTGAACTTCGAACAACAACAACAAAGAAGCCGGGCTTCCAATTCCCACCACTTCCACCGCTCATACAAAATTTACCGCAACTGCCTGGGATGCCTATATGTCGGCCGGCATCTCACAGCATAGCCACGCATGGAATTACCTTTCAGGATTTACACTTCAATTGACGCCTCCACAGGTTCAGGCTAGTGCGAGGGACCAGTGGGAGTCATTGGTGCCCAACATGCCGGGTCAGGTTTGGAGAAAAAAAACAAAAAAAACATTCGAAATGACGGTTAAGACTGGATTGGGTTCCGCTATAAAACACAGGATGGCTGGGGGTTCCACTCCATGCATGCCAAGCCATGCATGCCAAGCCATGTGTGATTTGGAAAACTGGCCATGTGAGACCCCCACAACTTTACATTTGTCAATATTAGTAAGTAAATAACTACATGTTTTCTTTATTAGTTGCTCAAATTTAATATCGCCTAGGAAATTTAATATATATATATATATATATATATATATATATATATATATATATATATATATATATATATATATATATATATATATATATATATATATATACAATATGTCATACAATATGTATATATATATATGTGTGTATATACAGTATGCATGTGTGTGTGTATATATGTATATGTGTACACACATATACACACTTCTCATAAACGTGTGTATATATATATACAATATGTCATACAATATGTGTATATATGTGTGTGTATATAAAGTATGCATGTGTGTGTGTGTGTATATATGTATATACAGTATGTACTGTATATATATGTGTGTGTGTATATACATATACAGTATATGTTCGTGTGTATATATACTGTATATACACACACAAGACTATAAGCTATATGGGTAATAAGGGAAATCTATAAAACTGTACAAGTGCTAACAAAATACAATATACCCATGTATGTACAACAGGTGTAGTAGCACAATACACCCCAATACACTGACAACACACTGAAATACACTGACAACACACTGCACAACAAGTTTCCTGCAGAGCACAAAACTGAGTGGAAAAGTTGAGGATTGAGATTTTTTTCTCCGTCTGAACGTGAATATTCGCGCCACTTTGCGTGTGTTTTTCGCATCTTACCGCACACGCTCGACCCGGAGCGCCAGTGAGGCGCATCCTCTGGCGGCGGGCTGCGACGTGGCCGCGCCTTTACTGCGTTCAGTCTTTGGACCCTGGGCGGACGCTGAAAAAGAGGAGAGCCCGGAGGAGATGCTCAGAGGAGGCAGCAGCGCAGACGGCGGAGGTGCAGCTGCTGGGATGCGCAGGAGCGCCGCCGGGGAGACGCAAACCTGAGAGCATGGACGCAGCACCGAGCGCGCCGCCGCGGCTGCTCCTGTTGGCCGCCCTACTTTCCCTCGGTAAGTCTGCGTCTTTTTTTTTTTAATTTTTATTTTATTTTTATTCATGTCGAATAAGTTTGAGAGGCGGGAGGAGGACGTCCCAGTTCCTCTTCCTGGGATCAGCCAGGATTTTGGTCTCATTAATATTTTAGTTTTTTGCTGAAAATAACAGTCCTAAACTTTTTTTTGTGTGCAAATTATGGAATTGGACATTTTTCACCGAGGAGAAAAAGAAGAAGCTTTATTTATCAGGTTTCACAATTGTAGAAGACAAAAAAAATGAAAAGAGTCCTAAACTGTGTTTTTTTTCATTCCAAATTATGGAATTGGACATTTTTCACTGTGGAGAAAAAAAGAGAAGCAGCTTTTTTTCATCTAGTTTCACAACTGTAGATGACAGAAAAAAATGAAATTAACAGTCCTAAATGGACTTTTCTTCTTTATTTCCAAATTATGGAATTGGACATTTTTCATTGTGGAGAAAAAAAAGAAGCAGCTTAATTCATCAGGTTTCACAATTGTAGAAGCCAAAAATTTGAAAATAAGTCCTAAACTGTCTTTTTTTTCCATTCTAAATTATGGAATTGGACATTTCTCACTGTGGAGAAATAGAAGAAGCAGCTTTATTCGTCTAGTTTCACAATTGCAGAAGACAAAAAAAAAAAAGAAATCCATCAGAACTTTTTTTTAAAAATATATTTCACTGTTTTCATCCTCTTGGCGACCTCCTTTATTTGTTTGTTTCGGCGTCTTCCATCATGTCGGGGTTCATTTAGAAAATATATATTTGACAAATCCCTCACCACATCTTCCAATTACAAAAAATAATAATGATAAAAAAAAACAAATCTTATCTCTCATCTTGGCTAAATGTGTCAAAAACGTGGCACACTGAGCCAGCCGTGGCGGTGGAAGGTGTCTACTGAGGTCCTGCACCGGTGGGGACGTTTCCAAATCTTGTGACCGCAGGCCGTTAAAAGTCAAACATTAAGCTGCAGTTTCGCGCGAGCCGCTGGGAGGCGCGTGACCCGGCCGGGTTGCGGCGCCGTCACGGGACTCTTTATGACCGACGCACGGAGAACTGCTGTAATAAAATCATGATAATAATAATAATAAAAATACATGAACAAGTGATTTGTTAACCAGTCACCTGAGTAAGTTGGGCATCAATACAAGTATTCTGATTCTGCAAATGAGATATATATATATATAGTATATAAAACATCCCTCTCACCCTGGTGGGGTGGCATCTGTGTCATCCTCCAGCTCGGGTCCTCTACCAGAGGCCTGGGAGTTTGAGGGTTCTGCGCAGTATCTTAGCTGTTCCTAGGACTGCGCTCTTCTGGACTGAGGCTTCAGATGTTGTTCCTGGGATCTGCTGGAGCCACTCTCCGAGTTTGTGGGGCCACTGCTCCGAGTGCTCCTACTACCACAGGGACCACGCTAGCCTTGACCTTCCACATCCGTTCCAGCTGCTCTTTCAGCCCTTGGTACTTCTCAACCTTTTTGCGTTTCCTTCTTTCTGATGTTGGCATCTGCTGGTGTCGCCACATCTGTCACCACCGCCCTCTTCTAGGGATTGTCTTCAGGGCAGCATTCACATCATCTAGCAGATCTTCTGAAGGTACTTGACAACTCGGCTTCGGGATTCGTCGGGGGCTCCAGGTTTCTAGTTGGGTCACGATCTTCCTTCTCAGGTCAGCGGCTCTTGTATTGAGGCTGCTGGTATCTGTTGGGGCTTGGTACCCAATCTCCGATTGTGGGGGTGATGATGGCACCCCCACCCCCTTGCTGTGGCATTGTTGTTGTATTTCATCGATCTCTAGTTGTGATGGAAGTTTCCGATTACTGATGTTGGAACACTGGGCTAACAGCTGTTTCTTTGTTAGCCTTGATTGTGGGTTTCGAAGCATCCATCGGTCCCACATTCGCTGCATGTGTCCCCCCACTCGCTCTGGGATTGCTTGTGTAGTAGCATTCCAGCAACTCCGTATTCTCCGCCCTTGTCCATGTATGTCTTGTTCCAGTAGCCCATTTTTACCATCATATTGCCCTGGTTCCCTAGCAACTGACGCGGACCTTGTTGACCCGGGCGACGTCCGAGGCCGGTATGACTGTTGTATTCGCTCATATCCTGAGGTAGGCCTGGTAGCATTAGGGGTCTTGCCTAAGGACCCTTACTGGATGCCCTTCGCCCTGACCGGGATTTGAACCCCGGTCTCCATATTCTTTATCAGTTTATTTATGTCTGTATTTCCCTGCCAACATGGCCGTCACCCTGCTATTGGCTGATCGGCGATGCCTCTTTCAAATCACAGCGCTTTTTTTTTCTTCTTCTAGCCCACTGCCAGTGCCAGCAGGGCTGGCGGGAGAACCAGAACAACTGCTACTTCTTCTCCACGGACAGGCAGACGTGGACGGAGGCCAACGCCCTCTGCCTGGAGCAGGGCAGCAACCTGATGAGCATCCGGGACATTACCGAGAGGGTGAGGCCCGCCGGGGTTGGAGGAGGGGGGTGTGTGGTGGGTGAAGCCTCCCACCGCCGCCTTGCCTGCGCACTCACGCTCTCTCTCTCTCTCTCTCTCTCTCCCCCGTGTCTTCTCTCTAGCTGTGGGTGAGGACGCAAGTCAGCAACAACATCTACTGGATCGGCCTGAACGACCAGGGCGTGGAGGGCGTCTGGGAGTGGAGCGATGGCAGCACCTTCATAGAATACTTATCGTACGTGGGGCCCGCCGACCGGGCTGGGGACGCGAGATGTTTTGAGGTGCGAGTTGTTTCCGCCACCTGCCCCCCGCCCCCCAAAAAAAATGACCTTATGTGTCCTCCTTCAGCTACTGGATACCGGGCCAGCCCGATAACTGGGGCGATAATGAGAACTGCGGTCAGGTGGTGGGCTACAGCCTCGGGCGGTGGAACGACGAGAACTGCGACGCCAGGAGGCAGTACATCTGCAAGCGTCCCAACCGTGAGGGGGTTTATTTTTTTTGTTTTCTTTTGTATCTATTCGATTATTCCTCCTTTCTTTCTTTCTTTCTGATTTGGGGCCCCAGCGACCTCAGCCAGGCACAACTTTGACGTGACTGCTCGTAAAACGTCCGGCTGCCTTGATGTTCATCCAGTTTTGAGTGCAGAAATGAAAAAAAAAGAAAAAAAACATCCTCATGTGCAAACCGGATAACCAACAGCAGTCATGACATAAACAAACAAACAAAAAAAAGACTTTAAAGCCGTAAAAATAACTCGCTATGACGCAAATGTCGACGTTTTTCCAAAAACCAGAGAGGGCTTCTTTATCTGTCCTGTGGAATGATTTTTGTATTCCATGCGATCGTGTGTTGAAAATGGATTTTCCACTGAATGAATGAATGAATGAATGTATGTATTTCAGCATGTATAAAAAAAAAAAAAAACATTAACTCATCGTATACACATAAGTTAGAAAAAGGACTAGGAAGAAGGATACACTTTTTTTTTATCCTACTCCTTTGTAACTGTATGATTTTACCTTATTGTTAATATTATATACAGAAATATTCATATAAATTTGTTGCATCCATATAAATATAATGTCTATATAAATACAACATAAACATGCCAGTTACTATACAACATATATATATACCACAAATATCCATATGATATATAATATACATACACTACATAACATCCATATAAATATGTAGCAAATATAATTATCATCAAACATGTCTATAAATATACAATATATATACTAAATATGCATATATATCTATCTATATATCTATCTATCTATCTATATATATATATATATATATATATATATATATATACATACACTACATAAAAATAGATAACTA
>CAAKHG010021273.1:0-12926 GCA_901007715.1 Dactylopterus volitans
GCTGGTGCCCGGCGGCTGGCGCCCGGCGCAGCGGCGGAAGCAGCCCTGCTCGTCGCTCGCAGACTTCCAGCTGGCGGAGCCGCCAGTGGAAAATGCAATTTACCAGAACCTCCAATCTCAGATCTGCCGCGATAAGCTGCAGAGCCGTTCCTCAAAACCAATTCAAATCTCAGCTGTGAAAAATCCTGGAGTTTATGAATTAAATGGGAACAAAACCTGCCCGTGTGGGGAGACAGGTGGGCCGCGGATGAAGCTGACAAGTCGGAAGTGTAACTGATGACGCGCGCAGACAGACAAGACAGACGGACAGACAGACGGACGCCGGCAGAGACGGGAGGACATTAGCGAGGTGAAAGGAAGAGCAGCGGAGCGACGCTCGAGACGGCAGAGGCGGCGGGAGGGAGGCAGACATTTTGACAGACTCAAAGAGACGGACATGCAGGCGGGGAGACAGGCTCGCTGCGAAGGTCGACAGGTTCGCGTACAGCGGGACCACGTTACCGCGGCAACAGGCGGCCAATCAGTCATTCGCGGGCCGCGGTTTAGTTCAGTCAATCTTGATTGTCTCGTGGGAATAATTAGGAAGGACAAAGAGACGGACGCGTGCAGGCGGGCGTGCCGGGGCCCGCCGCGCCGCCATCAAGCCATCTGCATCACACAGAGAAAAATGTGGTCTGGCCCGGTTCTGGCCCACACAATGCACACAAACCCGGCCCAACTCAAGGCCTTTTGGTGGCCCAGATCTGGTTTGCCAGCAGTGGCCCACCCATAGGCAGCACCAGGCCAGCTTCAGACACACCGGTGGCCCTGTGCTGGCCCAGAACAGTCTCAGCACCGGTGGCGGATGCCAGCCGAATGTGACTCCGGGTGTATTCACACCTGCCTTGCTTGGTTCAAACTAAACCAAAAAAAAGTCCCTGGTGTGGACCTTTCCGGCTGGTGTGACTACAAACCACCGAACTATGGACGGACCAAACAGCCGGACCGAAACCCAGCCGGAGAGGTGGGTCTCGGTTGGCTTCCAAACGAACGCCGGCACGGTTCACTTGACGTGTGAAAGCGGCCGACTGCACCTCGGTTTGATCTGGTTCTAAAATGGACATAACAGGCTTCGGTAGCCACACACATTATGGGGAATGTTGTTTGATTAGCGCTGTAACTCCAACGGTTAACGGAACGTTGGCGGAACGTTGGCGGAGCATCTGTAAAAATGAGTCTGGCTCAACATGGAGCAAAAATGGAACGTCTACTGGATATTTGGGCAGACGCCAACATAAGAAGAATGCTGGAAAACACACGTAAAAATGCCGATGCGTTTAATACATTCAGCACCAGGATGAGGGAGGAGTTGGACCGGTCCACAGATCAAAGTAAAAAAACTTTGATGCCCTAAATTTTCTGCAAATGTTTGCAACTGTATGAAATAGATCAATATCAGCACAACGAGTGCAGCACGCTGGATCTCCATGATTGGTTTTTTTTTCGTTCTTTTCCGTGTTACCCCGCCCCCCAGAACGTTTTGTCCAATGACTGAACAATCTCTGCACACATGTGGATTTGTTGACAAATTCTTGGATGAAAATTGCAATGTGAAAACTAACTGCACCAAACCAAAAAAGAAACATTGTGCTTTGGTCTGGACCAAAGAGAGCAAACTGAAGGACTTTCCTGGTGTAAATACGCCCTTAATCAAGTACTGTAATACTAGCATGTGCCATATTTGGCCGGTGATACAATTTTACACGTTAACATTTATTTTGAAATGAATAACTTATCCCAAATAACAATATTTATTAAAACAAAACAAAAATAAAATCCCTCCCCTCCGTGGACCATCACCACCACCTTATGCTGGTGGAGGGGTTTGAGTGTCCTAAAGGAGCTATGTTGTCGGGGGCAGCAGCCCCTGATAGGGTCTCCCATGGCAACCTGGTCTTGGGTGAAGGGTCAGACAAAGAATGGTCCATAAAGACCCATATGGGAAGATAAAAATCCAATCCCGCAGGGTAACCGGGGCCCCACCCTGGAGCCGGGCCTGGGGTAGGGGCCTGTCGGCGAGCGCCTGGTGGCCGGGCCTTCGCCCATGGGGTCCAGTCAGGTCCAAGGCAGAGACATGGGTCTGTGCTCCACTAGGCCCACCACGTGCAGGAGGGAGCATATGCTGCCCACGAGACCCGGACCCATGTACGCGGAAGAAGACGAGACGAGAGGCGGGTGGGGGCATGAAAACGCTGCGTTGAATTTGAGCGTGCCAACTCCAAACAGCAAACAACTTCAAACTTTCTTCAAACAGCAGCAACATTTGTTCAAACAGCAGCGACTTTTTCTTATTTTTTATTGAACAGTCGGCCTCTCATCGCTGCTTTCATCTCAACCCATCTCGTGCATTTCGGAGCCATTTTGTCACTCGATTTCTTTGTCCTGTGGCTTCAGACGTCAGACGATCATGTCGCAGAAGTCACCGAAACACAAACTCGTGCAATTATTAACAAATCGGATATAGGCAAGAAGCATGATCTCACCGCGGGGCTCCGGTAGCGGCGGTACATCGCACGAGCACCGAGTGAGTGACGTTTCTCGCACAGCTTCTCCGCGCCAGACGTGGAAAGCTCGGAGAATCCAGCTTCCCCCCGTTCAAACCGAATGCGGCTCAAGCTACCGAGCTGTCGAAAAACACTCTCTGCGGATTGAATGAATAAAACCATGAACTCACCTCGACTCTGTTCTTCTCTCACCGCTCAGAACTCTCTCTTGCTCTTGCAACATGAATCAGCCAGAGTCAAAGAGAGCGTGGAAACGGGGTCAAATATGAGACCGAGATTGGCTGGCTGCTTGCTTGCTTGTCAAGTGGGCGGCCATTCTGTCGTGTTATTGGTTGTTTGTCAGTGAGGCGTCGTCGGTTTTTCAACACACAAGCGCAAAATTTGTCCTGTAACTCAAGAACAGGCCATCTGTTGTAATTATTACTCATTAAACTCTGAGAAATAAAAGGTTTTCTGCCAGTGTCGATGGGTTTGAATGCACTTATTTTGCTGTAAACGCTGAGAGACTAAATTGAATTAGTAGTCGTTTTGAGGTAGGACTTAACAATTCTTTGTGGTCCACACATAGGAGAACACATACGTTCACATGGGACAGATGTGGGCAACATAAGCTCCACCACAGTCAGGCCCCACAGGTGGAATCCCATCATGTAAACGCTGCCATCGTTGCCGGACCCGACCCAGATCCGGTCGGCATACCCGCAGTCAGCCAGCAGTTCCGGCGCGACACCAGATCCGGCCCCGACAAGTCCGCTATCTGGGATGGCTGCTGCACAACTGCCGTTGAGAAATTCCAATCCGACCTCGAGTTCAGTGTCCCTGCGTGTGTGTGTAAACTATTTTTAAGAAGACCAGAATCATCATCAATCCGCCAATTTTTTTGTTGGTTTTTTTTGTTAGTTTTTTTCCACAATCCGCCACATTTGAATTAAATCCCTGTCCACATACAGATGCTCACAAAATGCTGACAGGCAGCAAATATGAAGATGTGTTTGCATCATTTCTGCCGCAATCCCAAACCACTGAAGTCAAGGTTCTGAGCAGCCCTCTCTCTACTTTTTTTTTTTTACCACATGTTGTTAATTTCCCTCCAGTCAAGCTCTCTGCTATAAATGTTTACGAGGTCGAGTCATAAAGCCCCAGACGTAGTCGAGTTTGGATGTAATTCCTACCTTTATGTACTCTGAACATTTTTTTTATGGTTTGCACCTGCTGAGAAAGTCACAACTTCAGTCTCACACCTGCCCCGGGGTGGGTGCTGAGCCCCGTGTAAGAGTGTTGGGATGTTGCATCGCGTGGAGCAACGCACCTCTCCTGCTGCTTGCTCGCCCGCTAGCTAGCGTCTCCTCTCGGCGCCACATGCAAATGATTCAGAAAGCTCCGCCCCGTTGAGTTGACATGATTGGAGAAGTCCTGCACATTGCAGTCGTTGGTTCACTGTCGAGGCCGAAGCAGAAGTCAATCTTGTAAACATGTAGAAAATATATAAATATATGTGCATATATTATATGGACAAGGTTAACAAGGTTATACACTTTTCCATGAACGTTATTTCCTTGTTCTTGAGTACCACCAGCTTTGGCTCTTTTATTCGCTCTTCCATTATTCTGTTCATCCAGCAAAAGTTTGTTTTGAGGCACCCTGGGAGAGAGTGCGCTTCACAAACCGAAGCCGGCGAGTGAATACGCCAAATGTGTGTGCAAGAGAAATGTCCCATTTCGCGCTGTGGTAAAACACACCGCTCATCCAGGACGCCTCATGGAGGCCGTTCATGCTGGGCAGCGGTCAGTGGGCTTTCACATCCGACTCAGAAGCAGCGCGACGACACGTGCGACCTGCAATTTTCAGGCTTTGTTGGCTTGAAGCGATGAAGAAAACAAAAACAACTTGACGCCAACTTCATGAGCTACCAGCTAAGCGGCATCTTAAGCGATTGCGGTGCGACGGAGTGCAGCACGAGTCTGGAAACAATCACGACTCTGAGCACAGAGTTAATCTGGGTTTTACCGAATTTACAGTCATCCACTGCTGGTGCAACTGGCTGCTGGAACATCTTCATCACTGCTTTTTTGTTTTGTTTTGTTTTGTTTTGTTTTTGGCTAATGCTGAACAAATTAGTATTAAAGGCTGTGGTCCAAGGACAGAAATGTGAAGTAAGTGGAATTAAAAACAGCAAAATAAGGAGAGAAAAAAAAAATTCAAGTGTTTACTGGAAATGCAAAACACATGAAACAGAGAAACTGTCTGCTCCCGTCTGTTGACTTTGGGTGTTCAGATGACAGCGAGCGCGTGAGAGGCGTGAACGGCAGGGTGGTGTGACAGATAATATGCATTCCCGACTGGACTCCCGCCCGGAGCTCCGTTCTCTTAAAGGTAAGAGACTCACTTGCGCATTGCTAATTGATTCGATTCCGGATCGCAAAGCGAATTATGCTTAATGGCGCGATGTTCTGGGAAGGCGTCTTCTGCTCGATGTGACTGCGTTTTCTTTGTCATGTATGGAAATCGGGTGACCAATTTCACTGCGGGAGAGCAGTGGTCTGACATTTTCCCCCTAAAATTAGAGGTATTGATTACTGATTGCAGCGTCAGTGGAGTACGGTGATGCAGCTGCAGCTTGTGCTGAGGCCCAGTTTATTTGCCTTCAGAACGTTTCATAAATCCCCACAATTTGTGTGATCAAAGCTGAAAAGTCGAAGCAGGTTAATTAACCGCAGTCGCTGACACGATTATTGATCAGAGCAGCTCGCCAGCGTGTTTTATGAGAGTGGAGAAATTCCATGTTTCATGCGCGAAGTCCGGTCAAATGCGTTATTAGAGGAGTTTGAGGGAGGTCGGCGGGTTAATGTGGAATCTGACTGACGAGTCGATGAGATCGACAGCCGCAATGAGCAACCGTCAGTAAATACACCGACTGACCTTTGACCCCCGCCCGCGGGCGTCCGACTTGTTACCGGAGCATGAAAATGTAATCCATCTCATTCACATACCGGCGCTCTGCTAACACACGCGTACCCGCACCAAGTTAGGATTAAGTAGAAATAGGAAGTGACACACGCGCGCGCGCAGACACACACTCCGCCGCATTAGCATAAGCACCTGTCCCACCTGCCCGCGGCGGCACCCGCTCAGGCGTCCATATTTCCTGCTGCCATACGGACGGTGCGGAGCGATTACAGCAGCCTGCTGACGAGCGACAAGCTAATTTCCTCCGCGCTCCTGAAGGGGAACACAAACAATGCAGGAGCACCTCTGGGAGCAGGAACATCGTCTCCTCTATATTTTTTTTCTAACGTACCATTGTCAAACTATCTGGATGTTTTCGCTCTCAAACATGCGTCTGCTTTTATGGGGGGGAAAAAAAAAGCTGGCCCAGACATGATTCACATCTATAATTTAGATCATAAAGCTTCTTGAATTTATCAGCCTGAATGCTGATAGTCTCCCGACGCGTCCTCCAACCAAAACTACAGCTCCCAGACGGCATTCCACCGGCTTTTCGAACACTGTCTGGACTCACTCAACAGCTGCGCATGAAAAATCAATGAAAAAAAGCCTTTAGTTCTCAGAGTTGCGAATTAAAGTCGGTCTCCCGCTGTGACGCCACTCGAAAACAGTGTGTCCACTCGTGACGGGTCAAACATGAACCAAACAGTGCGACGGCTCCTCAAGAGTGAAGCCAGCCGATCTCCATCGCCCCCTGGTGGCCGGCTGCAGTTTCGGTCAGTCGCTTGCTGGCTGCCGCCAGTTTGCTGTGCCCGTGTTTAAGTTTCTTGCAGTGAAACTCGGGTGAAGTAAGAAGCTTTGCACCAGGGACGCTGGAGATTATTTCTCTCTTCTACTCTCAGAAAAAGCAATCTTTTCCAAAATATTTTTCGAAGAGACAAATGGATAAAGATTGTTTCAGAAGAAAAGAGTCCTAAAATTGGATTGGATAGGACAGCAGATACACCCATCAGCCATAACATTAAAAACAATGCATGCTTACTATAGAATATAATGCGACAGGCCTGCAGGAGTTTTATATTGAATTTTTATTGAATGAGGTATTGACATATCTTAACGATTGTTATCGTGACTGTAATTTGTGATGCAGTTGAACTGGGTTATACTGATATACTACTCTTACATTACTCCATAATGTTTTTTATATATAGTTATGAACAGAATATATGCATACAGCGTATATTCATGCAGCTTATATACAGTATATAGTCACCCTAATGCCAGGTTGAATGCTCTTTTGCCTTCAGAACCGCCTTCCTTTTTCGTGGCATAGATTCAACAAGGTGCGGGAAACTTTTCTCACAGGTTCAGGTCGAAAGGAAGCAGGATGGATCCATGTTTTCACATTGTTTACTTCAAACTCTAATCCGGCCATCCCGATGTCGCAGCAGATATTGAGCCTCTTCGGACCAGGCAACATTTTTCCAATCTCCTGTTCCAATCTCCTCTGTGAACTGTAGCCTCAGTTTGCTGTTCTTAGCTGACCGGAGCGGCTGTTTGGTCTTCTGCTGCTGTAGCCCATCAGACTTTTATTAGGTGTACCTTACATGTACTATATATATATATATATGCTGTGCAAAGATGCCCCTGAGACAGTCCAGCACATAATAACAGGATGAAAAATGCTCGCCGGGTCAGCGTACATAGAGAGGCACAACCAAGTGGCTGGGCTAGTGTACAGGGGCATGTGTACCCAGCATGGAATAGAAGTACGCGAATCCCAATGGGCCGTACCACAGAAGGTGGCTGAGAAACAACAGGGCCAGGGTTCTGTGGGACTTGCTGACAAACAGCTCCTGGCTAACCAACCGGACGTCATGTTGGTGAACAGAAGAGGGCGGTGGTGATAGATGTGGCGATACCAGCTGATGCCAACATCAGAGAGAAGGAACGCGAAAAAGGTTGAGAAGTACCAAGGGTTGAAAGAGCAGCTGGAACAGATGTGGAAGGGGGCTTGGCTGAGGCTACCGTGGTCTCCGGTAGCGGTTGTGGGAGCACTCGGGGCAGTGACCCCCTCAAACAGGGAGAGTGGCTCAAGCAGATCCCAGGAACTACAACCGAAGCCTCAGTCCTAGGAACAGCTAAGATACTGTGCAGAACTTGCAAACTCTGGACTTTCTTCGCTTATTCCGGTTCCGGGTCGCGGTCGTGGAGCCGATCCCAGCTGACAAGGGGCAAACAGCAGGGCACACGAGTAGGCCAGCTCATCGCAGGGCCACATGGAGGAATGAAGGACAGACAACCGCTCCCACCGACGGGCAATCTAGAGTAGCCGATTAAGCTTTTGGAGGTGGGAAGAAGCCGGACTACCGGGAGAGAACTCACGCATGTGAACTCCACATAGAAATATCCCAGGCCGGGAACCGAACCTACGACCTTCTTGCTATGAGGCAACAGCAACCACCACACCACCGTGTCGCCCTATATCTTTGTTCTTCAGTCATATGTTATTACAAGCTTCATCTTGTACCATTAGAGCAAATAATGAATGCCACCATATTGCTCCCTCAGTCGGAAAACAGATTTACGCTCCCTAATAAACATACAGCCCATGAGTCTTGCAGGAGGGTGTCGACATATCTGTCCTTGGCCGGACAAACACCCCCGCCGTGCAGCCCCACATGGACTTTGCGCCGAGGCCACTGATTTTCCACGCCTGATTGCCCTGCTTTTGCTGTCGGGCGCCGCTGCCTCCTGGACGTTTCGCACTCGTTAATCATAATTAACATTCTGCTGGAAGGCACTCATTACCGACTACGTAGCAAACACCTGTGGTTCCGGACCCTGACACGTCTCCATCAGCACCCCCCCCACCTCCGCCCCACGGGGCGAACCGAGAGGATAAAAACAAGGGAAGAGGAGAGGAGGAGAAGTAATCACACATCTATTTAAGTCATTAGAGGAAAAGCCTTCAGTCAAGCTTGGCAGGCTGAGCGGATAGATGTAGTAAAAATTGATGCAGAGAATTGGGGAGAAGCTTTCAGTCGCTGGTATAATGCAACTTCTGTGCATCTGTTTGAGCATTTTCATACACAAATGGGGTGAGAGGTTGTCTGCAGGGGTTGGGAGGGCACACAGAAAGGGGTCTGTGGATGGGGAACACAAATGTAGCGGCAAAAACAGCAACAACATATGTGTAATGGCATCAACATTGTAATCCTTTTGTTACAGTTCTTTTAGGCGTATGTGTTTGTGAGTGAGTGAGTGAGTGAGTGAGTGAGTGAGTGAGTGAGTGAGTGAGTGAGTGAGTGAGTGAGTGAGTGAGTGTCAGTTGTGAAAGTTTGTAATCAGGAAAGACTTTGGAGTAAAGTGAGGGACCACGATTGCACCATGACGACCCCTGGTGGGAACTGGCTGGACCCGAGCAACCAGAGGCCCCCCGCGGCCCCACAGAGCAGGTAGGACTGGCGGTCTCCTGCCCCAGGGGCCACCACACCATCCATGGGGAGAAGTAGCAGAGCGGCGGTTTGTTTTTCCAAAGAAATGTCAAGATGTGCGTGGGAATCCTCGAAAACAAAAAAAAACATTTTTGGCATTACCATTATTTTTACTGTGGCCGCTCTTCCCATGAGTGATGTGTCCTCCAGCTCTGAGGATCATAGTCGATGGGTAGAATACTGTAATCTGTCTAATTAATGGAATATTATGAGGTAGAGGGGAATTTGCTAACAATTGTGAAGTGTGGGTTTTGAGGGAAAAGTAATGCATCATCAGCAAAAAGGCTTATCTTGTGGTATTCCTGTGGTATATGAAAATGGCAAAAAGTATTGGAGTGTGGTGGTGGTGGTGGTCTGTGTCTGCCTGGGGCCCCTCTGATGAGCAAAATTTAAGAAAAATTTAATCATGTGTTCTAATACGCGCACTGGGTGAGACCTTTATCCGGTTTAAGAAGGAGGCTGATGTTTGTGGGGGGGTTTTCAACTGCAGCTTTAAAACTCGACAAAAAGCAAAAGACTTGTGGAGGCTTATTACTTCCTCGCCAGTAGACTACAGTATGTCCTGAAACGGATCAAGTCTAGCCCACTGGGTCACACATGGATAGATCTCGGGCACTAAGTCTATAAAGAAATTGTAATTTCTGATATCCTAAGCTGCTGGACAGGACTCAATGGACAAAAAACAAATAAATCTTTGTCGAACTCAGCTGGAAAACCATCCGCTCCCGGGGCTTCTGTCCTGGGCAGATGTCGGAGGGCTTCACGGAGCTCGGCCATTGAGATGGCTGAATCCCTGGCTCTGTTCAGTATTTGATTTAGTTAGGGAATGTGTCTATGTTGGAGGTAGATGGATCAGTCTGAGACCAAGTTTTTTTTTTTCTCTAATTCAGTTTTAGTTGGTTAGTTTCGAACCTGCTATACTTGCAGCTGGAACTGGCTCCTTTTATCGATCAATTTGGTTCATTCAGTTACTTAATTAGGTCATTCTGCATATGCTCTTCCTGAGAGGCGGCATGAGCAGCCTCCAATGTTTCAATTTCCCATCCAAGGGATCTCTCTTTCTTCTTTTTGTTGCGTTGGAGATTATTCTGCCTCGCATGACTGCTTTTGCCATTTCCCAACGAACACAGGGTGAGATTCCTGATTTGTCGCTTGTCTCCAAAAAAACATGGCCCACTCTCCTCTGAAAGCACTGGATAAAATCTGGATCCTCAAGCAATGATGTAGCAAATCCCCAGTGTCTGAATGGTGGCGTGATTGTTTTTATAACCACACAGAAAGAGACTGGTGCGTGGTTGCTGATAGCGGTAGCGGGAATCTGGGTACTGCAGATATGAGTAATTATCAGGCTGCCGGTTAAAAAGGAGTTTAAACGTGAATAAGGGTGGCGGGATGGGTGCAAAGTGACCAAACTCGCTCATGTGCCGTCGGAGTGTGTCCGCCGATTGGCAGCAACAGCAAGTACCTGCAGAGCCGAGCCTCTCCGGCTCATAAGCGCCGCGCCCGAGCGTGAAGACCAGCACGCAAGAGGGACTGAGGAGGGTTTTGGCACGCAGATGCTGCAGGACGGTTTCCCAGAACTGCATTCCCACATTTTTTTTTTTCCCCCACACAAAGCAATTTACAACACAGAGATAAATAGTTGAGAAACAATTGTTACAGGAAACAAAAATTTCACAATAGAAGACATAATCATCATCCAAATCCGTTTTTCCCCACACATGGAGATTGTAGAGTGGGTGAGACTGACTGTAATGAGTCAGAGCACGAGTTTTAGAAAAAAAAACCCATGTCCCGTCTTTCAGAGGTTCTCATCCTTTGCAGTCAAGTTGCTCCTTTTCACACTTTAAGACGTATATTTTTGTGTGTGTGAATTTTGTGCTTCTTGTTGCAATTATGCCTCAGTTTTGCGGCCTCAGAGTCGGCTTGACCTGCAGGTTTCTGTGCTCGTTAATGAGACTCGGCGAATGATTGATCGCAGGAAAACTATGAAACCTTGGAAAGGAGATAAAACTTTTTTTTATTATTATTTTAATTTTTTAGCTTGACTAATGATTTCTTTCAGCCAGGAGTTAAACAGATTTTTCTTTTATTTTGTTTCCATCATGTTTTTTGACTAATTTTAAGATATAATGTGAACCAAACAAAAAAAAAAAAAAATCTACAACTGAGCCCAAACTGAACCACACACACACAACTGGGGAGAGGTATTCTATTAGAAACCATTGTATTAGATGTAATGAAGTAGTAAAAATGTCATATTTCATCATTTTACTCTCTTACACATTTGTCTAAAATGTTGTTATAATGATCACAATAATCTTGACCTTTGACATCGGACCACATCTGTGCTCTCTTGGCGTTCCTGAGATCTCGTGTTCATGAGAATGACTCTGGTCACAGTGAAGTTGACACTTTAGATACAAAATGTCACTGTTATTTTATACTCTTAGACATTTTCTGTGGAAACCTTTAGCGTATAAGACTGGGAGTTATGGCCAAAAATGTGATTAGTGAGGTCCTGTTGACCTTTGACCTTTCAAAGATTTCACCAAATTCTAATCAGTGCCTCCTTGAGTTGCCAGAGACTTGAGACTTTCTCTCCAGGTGTTCCAACATGTCCTGTTTAGCACTGGACATACAGACGGACGGATGGACAACCTGAAACCATGAAAAAGTAGAGATTAAAAGTTCATCTTGGCGCTGCGTCGAGGCTCATAATATTTCACATTGTCCATGTGGGATTGTTAAAGCCAACTGCAGGAACGAGCCAAACCCCCAAAACTCCCTTTCAGTCTTTACATGAAAATATACTTAAATATTGAAACAAGGGCAGCCAAGACTCTTCCCGTTTATGCCGACCTTTGGAATTAAACGGCAGATTCTCAGTATGGATAACCATTTTTTCCAAAAAAGCTGCATGCGCGTGGCATTGCACGTGTGAGGCTGCAGCAGAAGGGCAAAATCATCGGGACTTTTATGACGGAGCCACACATAGTCGTCGCGCTGCCTTCCACAGCAGGGCGAGCGACGCGTTACACGACGGTCACAATAAACGGCAACGGCGTCCGCGCGAGGGAGATGCGCAGACACATTTTCGGGATTTTGCAGGGGTTTGCGCTTCCCAGGTGGAACAAGAGGAAGGAACACTGCAGCGAGGTTCACACAATAAAATGCCGTTCTTTTGTTGTCCTTTTTTTTTTTTTTTTTGTTAAAAAAATAAGTTCGACACACTTCGCAGGGGGATAAGATCTCTCATTTGCGGCGCATCCAGCAGCGGCATAATTGCCTCTTGTGGGCAGAGGTAAACCAAGTGATACACGCTCCCCTCCGCCGCGTGCACCCTTTATTCTGAGAAAGAGGAACGGAAAGAAAGTGCTGATGCGGAGAAACAAATGAGACTCGCGCACGGTGTTTGCTCTGTTCCGGGAAGAATCAATTCCCCCTCACAACTCCGCTGGCGGCGACTCACTCTGACGATTCATCCCGAGCCTCTCCGGGCATATTCATCACACACACAATCACACACACACACAATCGCGAAACAAGAGCTCGATCACAGTTTATGACCTCCGACTCCTGGATTTCATTATGGTTTTAGGTCAAAGTTACAAATTAGAACGGTCCGAGATAGCGATGCGTGGGCCGGGTCGGGTTGGGGGTCCGGTCAAGAAACGTTCACTTTATTGGCGGGGCAAGTGGGACGGGTCATTAAAGATGAAACACGTCGGATATAGCCTGCTTGTTAACGACGCTGTTGCAGTTTAGGTAAATGCGTGTTACGAAACGCAAACCGGCGACCTGACATCACAAAAGGAGACGACAAACCAAAATCAAAAAATGAAGAAGTGAGGGAAATATTACAGTCGAGAGAAAACAGAGTTTTAAGAAAAGAAGGAACAAGCTGCTGAGCCTCAGGTTTGGGACCATTCCTGTGAGG
>CAAKHG010021273.1:12946-22946 GCA_901007715.1 Dactylopterus volitans
GCACGGTGTTTGCTCTGTTCCGGGAAGAATCAATTCCCCCTCACAACTCTGCTGGCGGCGACTCACTCTGACGATTCATCCCGAGCCTCTCCGGGCATATTCATCACACACACAATCGCGAAACAAGAGCTCGATCACAGTTTATGACCTCCGACTCCTGGATTTCAATATGGTTTTAGGTCAAAGTTACAAATTAGGACGGTCCGAGATAGCGATGCGCGGGCCGACCCCCAACCCGACCCGCGGGTTGGGGGTCGTGTTCCGGTCAAGAAACGTTCACTTTATTGACGGGGCAAGTGTGACGGGTCATTAAAGATGAAACACGTCGGATATAGCCTGCTTGTTAACGACGCTGTTGCAGTTTAGGTAAATGCGTGTTACGACCTGACATCACAAAAGGAGACGACGAACCAAAATCAAAAAATGAAGAAGTGAGGGAAATATTACAGTCGAGAGAAAACAGAGTTTTAAGAAAAGAAGGAACAAGCTGCTGAGCCTCAGGTTTGGGACCATTCCTGTGAGGTAGTTAGCGCAGCAGACGGCGGCGGCGGCAGTGGCTACGTGAGGTGCAACTCCTGTGATAAGCTTCTGCGAGCGTGAGAGCCACAAGACGGGTGCGTCCAGCATGACAAGGCATGTTCGTGGAGGCTCTAAGGAGAATGGACGCGTCTCAGAGTGGCTCAACCGCCTTCCTAAAAGCTGAAAGTGAAGTCAAACCTTTGTTGAATTGCGCTGTCAAGATCTGCGACCCCCTTTCGACATTTTTCCTGGCGATGGATTCTGCGCCGCAGCCCGGTCTCTGATTAACGTGGCTGCGCGTCACGGACGTGTGGATGCCAGAGCCAAAGCAACTTTTATTGTATGTTAGCTTGCATCTTTTGGAAAATTTTGGAAAGTATTTAATTGTTGATTATTAGTCTCCTTCGTTTGCCCAAACAGGGACGCTGCGGTTCAGCCTAATGTGGTTCATATGTTCTTTTACTCTTTTTATTGCAAATAAAAGCTACAAAATGCGAGCCTAATTTTATTCTATTTTCTGTTTTATTTATGTGGGCGGGACGGAAAAAAAAAAATGCAACCCCGTCTGAGAATCGTGCAGATATACTGTTTTGTTTATGTTTGTCCTACTTATGATTGACAAAAGTGAGCTAAATGGGTAGAGTTAGTTATGCAATCGTGGAGAAGTGGGTGAGGATTAAAAAGTGTACACTTGCAACTCCTTTTCGAGCATGAAAGCGCCCCGTGTGTTTGTTAATGCTGATCATTTCCGTTCTTGCATTATTAAGAATTATGCGTGACGATGCAGGTCCTCCCACTTAGCGTTAGCAGGACTAGCCAGCAGCAGATGTTTTATACAACCGGAAAAACAGAACTTATTTGCCTTTGCACTTTTTTTTCTTTAATAGAAACCTGACTCCAACAGCCTCTCCAAATATGTTTAAATAAAAAAAAATCGTTTTTACAGTGTAAACGAGCTGAAGAGGGAATCAAATGAGTTGTTAAACACACGAAACATATGACTACATGAATAACAGAGGAACAGAAAATCAAGATGAATGAATTTCGACTCAGCGCAGTGAATCATTCGCTCCGGTATGATAAACAGGAGGCGCCTTCATGTCTGAAAAGACTCAGCTGGAGTTGGAGGTTGATCCCAGAGTTTGGATAAAAAAACATTTGCGCGCCTGCTTAAGAACTCAGCGGGTCCTGGTGCTGATCAGGAGTTCCTTCACACCCCGCAGATGCCGGCGCTCCATTCGTGCGGAGCCGAGGGGGCTGTGGAAAACCTTAGTCGCCTGTTTAATTCTTGGAGGAGAGGGAGCTGAGGACTCACTCGCTGCACGTTTGTGATAAAGGGAAAATGCCTCTGAGGGGACTCCCTCAAATCGGCTGCAACGCTGGTTCCGGTTCTGGTGGCGGCGGGCGGGGCAGGTGTGTGTGTGTGTGCGCGCGCGTGTGTGTGTGTGTCAGTGTGGGATCGCAGCTGCCGCGGGCCCCGCGCCCAGAGGAGCCCGCGTGCAAACCGCACTTCATCCAACAAGCCCAACTAATGAAGAGTTTCACTGCGAGGGACGACATCTGCCATTTGAATTAGCACAAGCACTTTGCTCATTACGCTCGCGGATTTATGTTAAACACGACCGCGACATGACAATCGGGGCTGGTGCGGCTCGAGCCGCCGCGCGCCCACGCAAACAAACCCAACCCCCACTTCATTTGTGAGCAAACTGTATTTCTGTATTGGATTTTTAACATTTTGCACACATGTGTATGTTTGAAACATGTTTTCTTCTGTGACAACCTGTCGATAACAATCGTATATACAGTTTGGTGCCAAAATGTCCTCCAAGCCTTACAAAATAATGGTTTTTGTGAGGCACTTATGGTTCAGGTCTGATAGGTTTAGGCACAGGAAAGGTTAAGTTAAGATTAGAGATGATTAGATTAGGGTTTGGGCTAAAACTGGCAAATGGACTGAATGATTGGAATCTTTGTTTCAAACATGCAAAAAGCAAAATGAATTCACAATATGAAAGGATAACGCATCGTATAATCTACGTTCAAAAAGCAGCAGGAATGAGTAATTTTACTCATTTATCTGCAAAATTTACATTGCTCCTTGTCTTAAATGTACACATAACGATATGATTACTGCGTGTTCACCAGAGAACATAATGCAACAGCCCTTCAGGAGGAGTTTTATGTTTAATTTTTACTTAATCTGTTTGAGGGACTTGTTGACATATTTGAATGATTGTAATTGGGACTGTATGTGGTGACGCTGTTGAACTGTGAGGGGCTACACTCAGAGGGGTCCCTAATAATTTGGTCATCCCTCTCATATGTGTATCAAACCCTTCATCATTTGTAATTTTTATTACAGCACAGACACAATCTTCTCTAGCTTGTAAAAAAAAAAAAAATCCATCCATTTCTAATCATCAATTATTTACAATATGCATGACTTTTTTTTGTTCTATGCATGTTTTTAGCGAGCATTAACGTCATGGTTACAGAAGTAATTAGTTACAGTGACACAAAAATGTTGTGCTCAAAACGTAATTCAGAATTCCGTGCCGTTGCATGGGAGTGTCATTTTTCGGAGACAGAGCTGGTGCTTCTTGTCCATTTTACGACATGCAAACTTGGTTAAAAAAAAAAAAATCACAATTCAAAACGACAGCTTTAAAAAAAAAAAAAAAAAAAAAAAAACTTAATGTGCTGGTGTCACATCTTTCAGCCCATGAGCTAAAAAGTCCATTTGACTTCACCGGCCACCATCCATAGACCAGGCACAGGCAGAAAATCAGTATGTATTATTATAATTTATCTGACTTGTGGGAAGAAGTCATTTTTGTTATGTTATGTTCATTATCATCCTTTTTGTCACCATACATACAAAACATGCCAAACATTTCCTCGTGAATTATTAAATGGGTCATTATTGAGAGTGCACAAAGATGACATTTCTCCAAGTTTGCCCATTTAACAGGACATTCATGAACACTGGTGCAATTATGCCGCGGCGCTGGTTTGCATCTGCGGCGCCCGGCCGAGTGCACAGTTGCATCCTCAAATCAAGAGACAATTTTTAACACCAATAATCATGATGGAAGGGATGTAAAAATGGCAGTGAAACACATGGGCAGCAATAAAAGCAGAACACTTTATGACGAACAAATAAAACAAAACAACAACGCCACAACAAGGACAGCTTGGACACTGCCAGAATGCTGATTATTAGGTTTAGAATAGGGTGTTAAAAAAAAAAAAAAGTTTCTTCAACATTACCTCTCTTCTCTGTTCTTCCTTCCTCCTGTTTAATCCTCCTGAACACCTGATGATGGTTTCAGTCGACTGAGAGCAGGTCATGATGGCTCGCAGGAGATTATTTCCGGGGGGATATTTGTCAAAGTGTCATCTTTAGCTATAAACAGGTAAAGAAAACCAGGAACACGCCAGGGCTTAAGGGCTGAGTTCCCCGTGTGATCCGCTGCAGGTCTAAGCAATTACAGATGCGACTATAAAGTTCTCATTTAGTACTTCTTGAATTCTGCATCTGAAATGCCGGCAAAAATTACGTCCAAAGGTCAGCTAATGGTCCCGATTTGCTACTTCTGCAGCTAATTTTCAATTCAGCCGCGCTAGAAGATTGATTTTTCCATTTCACAGGTCCACACACCCGAGACTGCTGCTGGGAACGTCTCCCTCGTTAGTGGAATTACTCCGGCTTCACCGGCTTCCTTAAGAGGCTTGTCATTATAGATGGCAGCCTTGCGGTTATATCAACGGTATTAATATCATAAAAAAAAGAAGTACATGCAAAGAAAATGTGGATTAGCTTCTTTAACATGTTCTGGCACCCAGAAACGTTTTTTTAATGAATTTTTGCGCACATGTGCACTTAGACTGTAGCATGATGACACGTTTGGCCAATTTAGGCGAAGCACTTGAGAAGACGTCGTTCATGTGGCCTTCCGACGTGTGCAGATGTTTGTCCCCTGACACAAATATTATCTAGAGACATGATTGAATGTTGAGTTGCAGTGAGAAGATGCAGCTGTTTCACGCTGCACTCCCACATAAGGGAGCTCAATTCTCAATCATATTTTTGGCGATAACCGCTTTCTTGCGTAATGCATTCATTACAAATGATTGGATCTCCACACGGATCATGTTTATTTGAATTGCCTTTATTGGTTTGTGCCAGGCAGTAGCTACCTGAAGCATTCTTGTTGCGTTCAGGAACGTCATGCTAAAATCTTCTATGGAGCTGGTAGCAGAGAGAACTTCCTTTTCAAGATGGCGCCGCACGAGCAGCGGCAGGTTATGGCCGCTCTCCCGCCTCTTTTCCTCTTTTTAGCTTTTTCTACTTTTTTGTTCTGGCGATTCTGCACTTTCAATACATCCGTAGTTTTGTTTTTTGCTTTTATTTTAACTTTCCTTGCCACCGCGTCGGGGGACCCGTTCAGCTCCCCCCACCTAATGGAGACCATGGAGAGGCTCCTCCTCAGCGTGGTGAGCACAGCCATGGACCCGCTGCAGTTTGCCCACAGGCGGAACATTGGGGAGGACGGCGCTGTCATCTAGCTGCCGGGCGCTGACTCATCTGGAGACCTCCGGGAGCGCTGTGAGAGTCGTGCTTTTCCATTTCTCCAGCGCTTCCAACGCCGCCCGACCGGCGCTGCTGCAAGGGAAGCTGGAAGGGGCAGGAGGAGAGGAACACCTGGCTGCATGGAGCATCGACTACCTGTCCAACAGGCCGCAGTACGTGAGGCTGCGCAACTGTACGTCTGAGGTGGTAGTCTGCAGCTCTGCCCCCCGCCCCCGGGGAATGATGCCATCTCTGTTCCTCTTTTCCCTTTTCACCGACGACACCATCTCCAGAAGTTCTCTGATGACTCAGCCATCGTTGGCTGCGTGTCCGAGGGGAACGAGCTTGGAGTTCAGGTCGGTCATCATCGACTTTGTGGACCGGTGATGGTGGAGGCTGCGCCAGGAGATGGTGATCGATTACCGGATAAGAACACGACCCCACACAACCGGTGAACATCCAGGGCTCGGACATTGAGCTGGTGGACAGCTTTAAGTACCTGAGTGTACAGCTGGACAACAAACTGGACTGGCCAGATGACACAGATGCCCTGTACAGGAAGGGTCAAAGTGGCCTCCACCTTCTGAGGAGATTTTAAGGTCGTTTGGGGTGTGCAGGCCTCTGCTAAGCACCTTTAATGACTCTGTGGTGGCCTCTGCCATCCACTAGGCTGCGGTCTGACCAGGACAGGAAGAGACTGAACAAGCTGGTCCAGAGGGCCAGCTCTGCCCTGGGCTGCTCGCTGGACTCAGTGGAGGAGTCGCATGAGAGGAGGATGTCCGCCAAGCCGACGTCCATCATGGACAACACCTCTCGCCCGCTGCACCAGAGCATGGAGGCTCTGCGCAACTCCTGCAATGGCAGACTGCGACAGCCAAAATGTAGGAAGGAGCGCTACCGCAGATCCGTCATCCCCGCCGCTGTCAGACTTTACAACGCAACGGTTTAGTTCAGTTTAGTTTTACTTCCCCTTCCCACGTGTAAATAGGTATATAATCAATATGTAATCAGTTATGTATCATTCTTGCATGGTGTTTGCACTTTTTGTACTGTAATTTCCCTCTTGTATTCATGCAAAGAGTACGGTCTCAAGCTGCTCTTCTTGTAAAGTGCCATCAGATAACTTCTGTTGTGATTCGGCGCTACATAAATAAAATTGATTTGATCTGATTTGATGCACACAACTAAATTTCCCCATTGTGTGGAGTAATAAAGTTCTCATATCTTATCTTATCTTATCTTATCTTATCTTATCTTATCTTATCTTATCTTATCTTATAAGTAGGAGTCAGGAACCACTCTAAATGTTGACAACGTTATTCCATAACGATGTGCAATCAACAGTAACTTTGAAACAGTTGTACTTAAGTATAAGTTAAAGCAAAAAAAAACCCCATCTATTACCATTTTAAGTTTAGGCAAACTTTGTCGCGCTTACAATATGAACTTTGGTTAAGACAATTGCAATGATTAGTTTGCCGAAGAACCTTTTTTGCAAATTAAAAAAAAAAAAAAAAAACTACTGCAACCCCAACTACCACCCAAACCACCTCCCCAGCAACCAGCACCGAAACCACCTCTCCAAAACCACCACTCAGACTCCCACCCCAACGGTCATCCAAATCACCCCCTCCGCTCCCCCCAGCAACCACCACCCCAAAAACCACCCAGACACAACCCCCCTAAATGGCCACCCCAGCAATTGCGACCCTATGAACAGCCCCCCAAACCGCCATCCCAGCGACCCCCCCAAACCGCCAACACTTTGGTTAAAATACTAGCAGCCATTTTTAGGTTGAGTGCTTAAGACAACCAATAAAAAAAACTTTATTTAGTCTGTTTGTGGTTCTTTGCAGCACAGGAACGGAACAATTTGGCAATATTTGACAATTCCGTGATGAAAAGCCGTTATGGTCACATTTTTCTGTGGGAATTAAAAAAAAAGGAGCTCTGAATCCTAGACGACGCCCAGGCATGTCACTTGGGATTTAATCTCGGGACTCAAAGGCCCAAGATTGCAGAGAGCAGATTCTGTTGAGCATGAGTGGGTGTGAAAGCACAAACATCAGAAACAGTTGGAAGTTATCTAACGTACAAATTTAGAGCTCTGACGCTTTGAAAGTGTGACACCTCTCCCCACTGCACGCAAGACGTCGCCACATAGTTTGCAGGTGGTGAACTCCCAAAAAAAACATCTAAAACGTTTGGTCCAAAAGTTACACATAAGCACAAAGCATAGATACCATATATATAAATGCACCAATCAGCCATAACATTATAACCACTGACAGGTGAAGTGCATAACAGTGATTATGTGGTTACCATGGCAGCTGTCAGTGGGTGGGGTATATAAGGCAGCAAGTGAACGTTATTGCCCATAAAAAAATGTGATGGCTAAATCATCTCCAGAACTGCAGCCTTTGTGGTGTTTTCCTGGTCTGCAGGGGTCAGGACCTTTCAAACGTGGTCCAAGGAAGGAAAAGCGGTGAACAGGGTCATGGATGGCCAAGGCTGATTGATGCACACGGGGAGTGAAGGCTGGAACGTTTGGTGTGATCCAAGAGACCAGCTACCGTAGCTCAAATTACTGAAAAAGGTTCCTCTGACACGTAGCAGCTACCTAAGCACTGTTGCAGACCATGTCCCCGCTTTCATGGAACCGATATTCCCTGACGGCAGTGGCCTCTTTCAGCAGGATAATGCTCCCTGCCACAAAGCAGCAACACTTCAGGAACATTTGAGGAACACAACAACCAGTTCATCAAAGTGTAGACTCGGTCTTGTAGGTTCCCCCAGATCTCAGTCCTATCCAGCATCAATCAAGACTGATCCATAAAAGTCCCACCTCACAACTTAGAGGACTTAAAGGATCTGCTGCTGACATCTTGGTCCCAGATACCACAGCACATGTTCAGGGGTCGAGTGGAGTCAAGGCCTCCATGGGTCAGGACTTTTTTGGTAGCAAATGGAGATTGATAATGTCACTACCATTTGGTATAAAGTAGACAGCATGACAGTCCCTCAAAAATAAAAGCAAAAAGTGCCCATAAAAGATGCTTTCAGTCTTCTGATATTTTTTTTTTTTTCAGGTGTTATAAAATACCAGATGTTCGGGAGGCATCTACTGTTCACAAGATACTTGAGAGGACATCAAATATTGACTTTCTATAACTGTTATTGTCTGTTTCAAACTGTAAAAATTTGTTTTTGAATGGAAAAACAAGTGCAAGATGGCAGCAGCCAAGATATGCTTGTACAGCGGGAGGAGCCATGTGGTCCAGATTACATAGATTCTATGCGAAGAACAGGGAAAATAAAACGGGCCATCATGTGGCCACATCTACTTAAAATGCCGCTGTGGCGCTCTTGTAAACAAAGTTATCGTCTCCCTTTAGCGTCCCGCTCACCTGTTCGTATGTGACATTAGTCCGGCGGTGATTATGTGATGAAGTGAAAGGTGCAGTGGGGGGGGGAACAACTCCTCTCATTTGTCCTTTGGGTTTTCCAGGTTGCTTTCTAAAATCTTTCCTGATTCATCTTTGTGTGTGTAAGAATGCTTTCACTTTCGTTTTCCAGGCAAGCTTTGCTGGTGTTTTATTTTTTGTTTTGTTTTCAAACACTCTTTCGCTACACACATATTTACACATGAGTGCTTCCCCAGTGAAAAAATAAATGTACTCCAGTACTGTACTATTTCACTGCGTTTATGTGGTTCAGTTTGTGTTTCTTGTACTTTAAAAGTGTCTATCAGAGTGGCTTCCCCAAAGCTTCTTTTCATTTACAGCATTTAGCATTTAAGCCTTTGACATTTATTAGCCAATGTAGCTTCAGCGACTGCGAGGTCAGTTTGCCACCATTTTGTTTCTGACCCGAATGCCTCAATAATTATTAAGTGGATTATCATGCAATTACGTGTAAAGGCCTTTGCACACTGAGTTTCGGAATGTGCTGTTTACAAAACTCGATTTCAAAATGAAACGTTACCCACAGATGCTTTCGTTTGTCTGGTCGCTAAGGAAATTAGCAACACCAGATAAAATGGAGACGTCGAGCGTGACGACGCTTTTGGCTCTTTCACCTGTCGGAAAAATGTGCACAGTTATACAGGGAAACGCACGTAGAAAGACCTGACACACACACACACACACACACACACACACACACACACACACACACACACACACACACTTTGACTAGCCTTAGCCTCTAAGCGCTTTGAACGGATGCACAAAAAAACGCAGCTAATCCGAGAAAATCGATGACTTGCTCAACTCTCAGACTCAGTTAGCAAACATCTTTTAACGTGCTGCGATTTTTGAATGTCTGAGCCTGGACTGTTCGCGACACAGCAGCCGACATTTTCCTCACGCACAGCTCGCGGCTCTTGCTTGTGCGTCGGATGATGATGAGGCTTCGTCGCTTTAGTTTTAATCGGGAGAAATTTCAATGAAGCGCCAGCAAGACGGGCGGAATGCCCGTCAGCCTCGGCTGCACTTGAGTTTGTTTCACTAATTCGAAAGCCTCTTATCTAACAACTACGAGTAAAAAAAAAACGTTGTTGGTTAGGTCTCCCTTTTGGTAATTTTTACGTAGCCTTTGTTTATTTGATGAATTATTCAAGGTAAAAAGGCAGGCGTAACTCGAGTGCTCTCATCAGGAATGGCATTTTCTGGAACCGTCTTTCCCTTATAGTCGGCTGCTCACTGTACCGCAGTGAGCCTCCTCCACTTGGTTTTAGAAATGCGAAACCAAAAGGAAAGCTCCCCGAGCTGCCGAGGGCTTCTATTATTAATTCCGCCTCTCGTCGCTCCCCTGACTGCAAAAAAAAAAAATCCGCACTTTCCTCTGAAGCAAAATTCTGGTTCCACCAGGGCGCCTCTCTGCGTGCGCGGTCTTAACATAGGC
>CAAKHG010021274.1:6274-17653 GCA_901007715.1 Dactylopterus volitans
TTGCCGCAATGCCCCCTCCCCCATGTGCATGTGTGTGTGTGTGTGTGTGTGATCTGAGATGTGAAACCTCAAAGTTTTCAAAGTTTTGGCCGCAGAACCAGACGTGGTTCTGATGCACTTTCATGACAAATGGGAAGATCGGGGGCTTAAAGTAATTACAGGAGTGACATTAACAATCCCCTCCCTGGACCATCACCTTATCGTGGCGCAGGGGTTTGACGGGCCTAATGATCCCAGGAGCTATGTTGTCACTTACACTCACCTATATATACTATATATATTGTCATATATAAGTGAATTTTGCAAATAATTGAGTAAAAGATGGCCAGGAGAAACTGACATTTAAGGGGGGGGAAAAAGGGAAAAAAATACATGAACATTGAAAAATATTCACAAACAGTCATTTCCTATTAACATATCAGAGGTGCTGTCTGATTTCTGCAGAATTTCTGATATTTCCTCTCGACCTGCTCACTTTTCTTTTCTTTGTTGCTGACGGTTGCCGCGGCGCCGTGCTTCCCTCCTGCAGGTCTGTGTGGAGGAAGCGCCTCCGGGAAAACCACGGTGGCCAACAAGATCATCGAGGCGCTGGACGTCCCCTGGGTGGTTCTGCTCTCCATGGACTCCTTCTACAAGGTACCTGAACTCGGCCGGCCGCGCTCGGGGTGAACTGTAATTAAAAATGCAAATAGGGGCTTTGATTAATGGCGGCCGTCACGGCGCATTTAACAGCATCAGCTGCGACAACGATACACACTCGCTGCGTTATTTGAGTTCGGCGAGATGTCCTATCACTCGCTCAACCCCCCTCAGTGATTGATTAGCTTTCTGTGTTAAAAAACATCCTCCCAGCTGCTATAAATCAAACGTTTAGATTATGTTCCCCTAAATATGGCTGAAAATCTTAAAGGAAAACGCCTCAGGAAACAGACAGAACTCATATAGCATGTAAACAAAGCTGTTAAATGCAGGAACAGGAAGTCGACGGTTTCTTAGGAGGTTTAGCCATCACATGGTACTGGCTCTGCTGTACTCTACCCTACCCTGAAGACAGTTGTAAAACAACCAGAAAGATCTCGCCGAGATCACTTGAGCCTCTGTCGTCCACTGTTTCTCCTCTTCTTCCTGTTTTTCTCTCTGCGCATTTCTGTTTCAAGATGATGTCAGAGCAGCTTTGCACGATGTTGCTTCCTTCTCATGGAAAACGGTCCTGCAGAAGAGTCCCCGATGCCAGAGTTAGAGTAGAGTCGAGTCGGTGCCACTCAGTGGAAAAACGGCGTTAATTTGGCTGACTGAATTAACAAAACGTGATGAGTTAATGTCCCTGTGCAATTAAGTAAAATCAAACAAGAGCCGAAAGCTAATTCCTGAGGGAAAACTCCACCTTGTTGCTTTTCCCCGCGGGAGGACTTCACGCACTGAGGTTTCCTGACGGATAGCCGGCGTGGAAATGAATGCCGGAACGGAGAGAGCAAAGGGGAGTTTTGCGACGGCCGACTGGCGTCAGCTCGGACTCCAGGTGAAAACGGGGTGAAAAGATAAAAAGGCGGAGAAAGAGATTGGGGAATTCCTCCGAAGTTTTTAGGACATTGGTGGGAAAGTTTGAGGTTCTTCATAGGAGGCGAGGCAGCGCCTACCGGGCCCGTTGACCCGGAGCCGACAGCTGCCTTAGCCGTGTAGTTGATGCTGTATAGTTCCGAAGAAGTGGTCCTTCACCGTCGTCGGGAGTCGCCACTTGACATCCGCTGCGCAACACGCCGTCGGCCGAGGTTTCCAGCGAGAAAGCTCTGGAAAAACTAACTTTGTTTTGAAAATATTTGCGCTCCTTCTAACTGCTTATTATCAGTGTAAAAAAAAACACAAAAAAACAGCATTCGAAAAAGTATAGATTAACGTGCGAATTATCACGTTGTGTAAAGACCTTTTTTAGATTGTTGACTTTTATAACGAGGAGCCTGAGCACCGGAGAGTTTATTTGCAGGCTGCGTCTGTGTAGAACGCATTACCTCGCATTTCGGTCGGTTGGGTTTAATTGAATTTAATTTAACAGATGAGGAGGTACACTTATAAAAAAAAAAATAAATAAAAAAAAGGCAAAGTATGGAAATTGCATGACCAGCCGGTGACAAATAGAAAGATGACATGCACGCAGTGTAGGAAATACGATGTTTGGATCTTTTTTATTTTCCCTGTCAGAACTCAAACTAAATGTCATTTTTTTTTTGCATGAAATGTTTTTGAGAAAAAAAAAACAAAAGTCTCTATCCGCTGACATCTGTCATCTGATGAAGACTTTGTGCGCAGCGGATTCTAATCCTCGTTCTGGATTACGGCATGGTTGACGTGCTGTCTTGTCTCCCCACGTGGAAGGTGCTGAACAAAGAGGAGCAGGAACTTGCGGCCAAAAACGAGTACAACTTCGACCACCCGGACGCCTTCGACTTTGAGCTGCTGGTCACCGTCCTGCGAAAGCTGAAGAAAGGGAAGAGCATCAAGGTGCCGGTGTACGATTTCACCTCCCACTGCAGACGCAAGGAATGGGTGAGACTCTCTCTCTCTCTCTTACTGGCCAGTGCAGCTAATCCAGCAACTGTGAGGTGGGATTATTTCCCCCCTGGACACAAAATCATTGGACCAAGTTAGACAGAATCTGCTGTCGGCTGCTGTCGACAGCGTGGAAATAAGGCTAAACCCTAATGTGACATTCTAGTGCTGCATTTTCATCCTCATGACGGCCATTTATGTTTTTTTTCCAGGCATTTATAACATTCTCACAACGGAAACCTAGTAATCGTAGTATTGCAAGACCGTGTTACTGACAAGCTGACTACAAGGGGGTGTCAAGCAACCGCCGCAACCACGAACACTCGCGGTGTAAAACAAGAATGACGCGCCACACTCCAGCGCTCGTGTATTAAATGTTATTCACTAACCCGGCTGAGGGGGGGGGGAGGGTCTTTGAGGACTTGAACGTACGGTAACGGGTGGAAACCTGTGATGCGGCACTTGTGCCGGGAGTAAATCAGCTCAGCAGTTTCCTCATGCGCGTCATCTCAAGTGCGACGCGAGGTCTCGCTTCAGTGCAAAGAAGACCTCAGTAGACGAGAGGAGGGTGGAAAATGCACACACGTCACATATGTGCAACACAGCGTCACCCCCCAAATCTGGCCTGACCCTCCTGAGCACGGTGTGCAATTCGGAGGCAGATCACACGGCACTGAAGTCGCACGTTTTATTGGTTGGTCAAAGCTGCCAGCCGCCATGTCGGTTGCTCTGACACCCGCATGTCACCAGTGTCTGCCTGCATCTCACCTCGGTTTGACCCTTCAGCCAACATGCCGCGTTTAGTATGTTTAGATTAACCGTTACTGGTCTGTAGGACGCAAGTAAGTACGTGTCTATTGAAGTCTGGTGACACCAAAGTAGTCACCAATAATATAAAACGGTGTATGTGGTCAAAGGCATCATCCTGACGCCACCTCTGCTTTTTTCTCTCTTTTATTCAATAAAACAAAAGATGATGTAGTTTCAAAAAATTGCGCCACTTTTGCCGCGGGCGTCCTAACGGTGGATCTCACAAGAAGTGCTCCTGGTTCATTTAACTTGTGTCATCTTTGTCCTTTATAGACCACTAGTATAGGTAATAATAACAGCAAAGCTTGCTTATAGAGCACTAAAATCGGACTAAATGATCTCGCTGGATGATGCGATCCATTTCAGTTAAGGTGGAGGGTTGTTGTTTTTTTTTTCATTTTTATTTTGATGTGACATGGCGCCCGCCTGACCGCTCACGTCCGTCTGTGTTGTCTGCCGTCTTTTCCTCGTTGCCCCTTCTCAGGGAGGTCATGTTGTCATCCGTGTTTGTCTGCTCGCAACGTATCTAGAAAACTTATGAACGGATGTTGATGGGTTTCTTGATGGATATCACGAAGCCTCAGCAGCCTCACCGATTAAACTGGAATGCACAGGAAAGGAGTCTTCTCGGGATGCCGCGTTTACTCCGTTATCGGCGGCGTCGATGCTGGAAGTGATGCAGCAAGTCCTTTGTACACCTGAAGGCCAGGTGTTTATTTTTTTTTTACCATGATTGCCATCTCTGGCGCACCACCAAAGCTTCACGAGGCTCCTCGTGAAGCTCTGCTCATGGGTAGTACCGCTCACATTGCCCACATCGACTCTGTGACGGTTGTTTGTGCAACCCTGTTTGAATGGATCCACCGTAAACGCCACAATAACGACCACGGAGCGTTGAAGCACTCAAGAGTTTGTTAGAATCTTGACGGCGAGATGGGACCAAGATCTGATGGGATGTTGTTCTGTCTGCGTGGCCTGCGAGCGCCTCCAGTATTAAAGATGCCCGGCGAGTGTTTGCGATAATGAGTGCGTGATTTCTGTAAAATTGAAGCATTTTTCAGGGATGTTCCACAGTGAGGCGGACTGGCATTTGCATTTGTTAGGACGGCGACGACTTCCAAACAACATCACAGCAGTGGGCTTTTATTGCAGTTAAAACATCCACTTGAGCTCAGTTTGAGATCTATCCTCCATAAATAAATGAAGCAATCTGTGCCAGTTTTTTTTTCCCTCTTTCCTACCGCTATAACTCCTGCACTTACAGTTCACTCAACCTCCCCCGAGATTAATTAGCTGAAGTCGATGGCGATGCCTGCTAATTTGCTAATTATTAAGGGTTTTAGCGGTACGGTTTCCCCCAGCAAAGAGCGCGAATCCCCTCCAAAAAACGTGCTGTAAAGAATCAATCTGGCCATGTAGCACCCTTGACAACCGCTCTCCGTCTCTTTGCAAGGTAATTTCATGGCTGAAAGGCACAACACCTCATGGGAAATCGCCTATCAGGACTCATGCCTCAGAAATCATTTTGTGGCCTTTTTTTTTGCACGTGATTGTAATCAAGCCTGAGGCCCAGAGAGTGCAGGGGGCTCCGACACTGAATGTATGTGTGTGTGTGTGTGTGTGTGTGTGTGTGTGTGTTAGTCAGTGATCATGGTTGCCTTTTCTGCTTCTTCTTTTGTGGTAAAACCAGAGGCCTCACCCCCTCTGCTTCAGACCCTTTAACATGTTAAGGACGCGCTAAATCATCTCCGAGGAGCGGACGCGGAAATGAGCAGATCGATAAACGCTCATCTGTTTCTTCAGAGTTTCCCGTTCCTCTCCTCCTCACGCGCAGCCGCCACCGCCGCCGCCGCCACCGCCGCTCTCCCGCTTGCGCCGTCTCTTCTTCTTCTCCTCCTCCCTCGTTGCTCCCGTCGCAATCAATACGGCATTGTCCAGTCCATTGGCTCTGGCATGATGCCGGCTCATTGGAAGGCGATAAGGTTGTGACGAGCTCAGCATTATTTTGGCTCCGACTGAGGGAGCGATTCCTCCCTCACACACACACTTTGCGTTGCTAATAAAGTGTGTTCACAGTGGGGTGTAGCATAAAGAAGTTGGGGTTTCTCTAGTCAATGGGATTGAATTGGTTTGTTCAAGGGTTTACAAAAATTGTTTACGCCGTTGCGTTTTCAAACGGTCCAAAACCTGCAGTGTATTTCTAATGAGTGAAATTTCATTTTGCAATTTGCAAATATTCAAAGATTGTGAATTTCTGACAACGATTAATTGAGTGATACATAAATTCAATTAAACAAAGTTGTTTGTGGTATTTTTTTGTTAAATTTGCCATGTCACAATTGTTCAACCTCTATAAAATACTGCTTTTTTCAAACCTTCTGCTGGCTTTTCATGACCTCTAATCAAGTTAAAACATAATTAAGAATTTGTAAATGTCCTAACTCTTATAAGGCTCCTAATTATGTGTCTCACTTTTACCAGACACTCTTCAGGTACAGTGAAATGATCCCTTCTCTCGGCTTTTTTGAAAACTCCTTCATCTGAACCATGATTCCACTCGCCTGAAGCACCTTCACACATGTTTTACATATTTGTCAAAGCCAAAGCAAATTTAGGATCGGTGCACATTTCCAAGGGCCTAATTAAATTTCAGATCTGTTTGAGGCCAAAACAAAATATCCTTTGAGTACTTAGTCAAACATTGACTTTGTTGATTTTATGTCTCAGCTGATAAAGAAGTCAACAAAAGCAAAATCTAGCTTTCTGAAAAAAGCGTAATTGGTAAATCCTCGCAATAATATTTCCAATTCCAACTACATACTGAAAGGTCACACCAGTCATTCTGTGTCAGCTTTCCCAGCTACATTCAGAAGCCTTTGCAAGCATTTTGCCAAGAACCCACTTGGAGACCAGCAAGGAGCCCTAGGGGACGCCTTCAGAACCTTGTTTGTTCTAAAAAAAAAAAAGGGGGGGGGAAACAATCCAAGTTCTTCCTCACTATTTTATATTACACAATTATATCATCAAATGTCTAGTGTGGTCTGATGAAGACAGTTCAACAATGAAAGTAACGCATAAGGACGAGCAGAATATTTTCTCTTTCTCTCGAGTGAAATCGTCCATAAAGCTGCAGATCCGCTAATGGAGTCAAGTAATGCAGCTAATGATGTCCAGTGATTTCCTTCATCCGCTTGCGAGTGTAATGAACTTGTGAAGCTATTCGTGGAAGCTTATTGCAAAGCAGAGAGTGGGAACCAAAAAATGTGCAGATGATCTCATTTTGTAATTTTAGAACGCAAATTCTAAAAGAACAAAAAAAAAAAAAATGACATTCTTAATGATGTTCAGGGTTTTTATCTTCACATGAATGATATCCAGGATCCTTTTCAGGCATGTTGCCTGCTTCTGCAACCGCATCTTTTGCTCTTGTGTTTAATTTCCTTATCTTTATTTGAACAGAAAACTGTGTACGGCGCCAACGTTGTCATCTTTGAGGGCATTCTGGCCTTTGCCAACAAGGAACTGCTGAAGGTGAGAACTCCTCCTCTTCCCGTTCATGGTCTTTTCTCATTGTAAGTAGAGCTCCTGATTATAGAAATGACAGGATGACACGATATTGTATTTGTTTTTACTGTCTATGTACTCGTTCATATTCTGAAACAGTGTTGTATATTTGTGAAAGTAGTGGTTTATTTTCAGAGCCTCCTGATGCGCAGTTGGCAAAGTATCATTTTAGAGTCATTAAATTCTTGAATATTTGGACATGAAAATGGTTTTAAAAAAATCCAGTATGATCCAGGAAAAATTAGGAACTAAAAAATAGCACACTTTAAACTATTAAATATTAGATGTTAAACCCCAAGGTGTTTAAATCATGCGTACCATGTGTACATGAAGAAGAGACCCGGTTTATTGGGAGGAAATTAATTCAAGTTTTAATCTCGAGGCTGTCGGGTCAAAGGAAATCCATATGAATGAAGGAGGGAGTGTGGTGCTGCTGCTGCTGCTGCTGCTGCTGCTGCTGCACACTGCTCCCTTCAACCTGTGTGTGTGTCGGGGTGTGTGTGTGTGTGTGTGTGTGTGTGTGTGTGTGTGTGTGTGTGTGTGTGTGAGAGAGTGTTCTGGACCGTGGCGATAAGACGCACAGCTTCCCCCCTGGGACTCCTCTTAATAACCGCTGTTGTCCACTGTGATTAATAGTGTTTTGTGTCCATCCTTGTAATTGAAGTCAATTACAGCGGCGGATCTGATATGCTAATGCAGAGGTCCGGTTGAGGGAGCTGCGACGCCGCATGCTGACATGATACCACGCAGGGGATGTGATGATATGACCATGAGAGGATAAATTTGTCAGCCATCGTTAATAAGCAGGGTCAAAATTGCTCAGTGGCTGCGCATAATATTCCAGTTTCCAGCCAAAAAATAATCAGCGTTTTCGCTAACACGACAAATAAAAATGAACATTCCACTCATAGTCTCATTTGCATGCAGTCGTGCATACTCAGTTTAACAGCAAGTTTGGTGAGTCGAAAGGAAAAACGGACCAGCTAGAGCCGCTCCTGCTATTTTGCATCTTTCAAAGTCTTCCGTGGCGTTTTAAAAGTAGGTGTGTTTCGCCGTCTGAGCGGCAACGTGAGCGTTTATGACCATGTCGCTAAAGCGAGAATGTTCCCGACACATTCCACGTTTTGCTCAGAAAACGATCGATTCGGAATATCAGAACATGCTGCAAATTCTGAATATTGACATATTTTAGATATTTGTGAAAAAGCAGCGCGCATGCAAACGTAGCCGGCGTGATAAAGTTGCTATTTTTTCCCAAACGGCATTGATATCTAAAGACTGACAGTGACTTCCGCATGTGCAGCGTACTTTGTTCCACCACTGCAAAACTGTGGAAACTCATTAGAATGACAGTGCAGTGTACAAAAATCAGCCAGTGCCAAACCACTGCACGTTTACCAAAGAATATAATGCAGCAGAGGTGTCCCTTCTCTTTTGTTGCCCTGATCCATATTAATGGGATTACCAAAATATTAAGGACACCTTTCAGCATAACCCAGCGCAGTTCAACAGCACCACCATGTCAACACCTCTCTCAAACACGTCCAATACAAATTCAACATGAAACTCCTGAGTGGATAATTTATTTCCGGGCTGTTGCATAATATTCCACGTTGAACATGCAGCGGTTTTAAAGTTTTGGCCGATCGGTGTTTGTCCTGCTTGTGGATGCAGCATCCAGGCTTGTCCCGCCTCTCTCTGGGAATGCAGCCTTCCCTTGCACGAATGTGGAGGACACACATCTGTTATCCGTCTCGTAATCCGCATGATGCCGCGCGGCTGCGTTCACGGCTACGTGGTGCGTTCAGGGGATGCTGCAAAATGATTAAGTGTGAGAAGTGTACACAATGCATGTGTAACAGGTATTTTAATTCAGTTGCTTCATGGTAAACGCATCACTTGAACTGGACCTGTGGTCAGTCAAGATGGCCATCAGGCAGTCATAGACGCTAATTTGATATGAGTAATTAGAGCTAAAGCTTATTATTAACCCAACTAAATTGTGAGTTTTTTGTACATTTTTCTGCTGGCTGACTACTTCTGCATTCTTTAAGCTACAGAAGCCATTCAGCTTGAAAATGTTCATCTTTTGGGTGGTTTATTCTCCTTTTTCAACGATTTTGACAACTTCCAACCTTTAACGATATTAGGGTTTTCCTTAAAAAAATCCTTTGCTCCATTGAAATGAACGGACGTGCTTTGACGTCAGCTCAGTCTGCTTTGATGGACCGATTCATGTCACACACAGTCGTGACATAGAAGCAACGTAGTTTTGTATTTTGAAAATATTCGAGGACGAGCTGCGCTGTCTTAGCCACAGTTGCCCAAACTAATTGCGTAAATACTCATTTGTTGATCTATTCTCACCTGTAGATAAACTTCACACAGTTGGCCTGGGGGTGTATATTTTCTGTGTTAGTCCTACTAATTCTTTCCAGGTGACTTTATTTTTTGTTCCTCGGGTTGATAATATCACATGCTATCATCAGCAAACGTAGAGAACCACAGATGTATTTTTTATTTATTTTATCCAGTCAAGCGTTAGAAACATCTGGCACTACTTGTCAGATCAAGAGTCAAAATCATCTACCACGATAACTAATAATGACCCCCCTCCCCCGACCCAACATTTCATCGACTTTGCAAGAAAATGAGCGCTTGAATTCCCGCCGGGTCGGTTTAGAGCCTGATCTACAGCCGCAGCGTCGCTCGCTAACCTTTAGGAACAATCCAGTCTTCATTGTCAACAGGCTGATGGATGTGCTTACCCAGCAACGTGCCATCCTTTGGTCAGTCAATTTCTCAGATTTACGGCGGCCAGAATCCGCTGGCTTGTTGCGCGGCTGAGTTATACCCGCGGTCCCACCGCGATCCTCATCTAAATCACCCGCCAACTCCTTTTTTTTTTTTTTCTATTTCACTCGTTGCTTTTGTGAGCGGCGCTGTGGCCTCTTTGTTGTCGTGACGCCGGATCATTGATTTTTCCTGGTTTTGCTGAGTTGAGGCTCAGTTTAATGGAGCCTGCTGGACGGATCAGAGGCCGACACTCCCTTTTTAAAGTGACAGTGATCGCTGATGTCTCCTCGCCCGGCGCTGGATTCTCCAGCACATCAGCGGCAGAGATTGCTCCAAGAAAATGAGGCCTGCACGCTTATTTCCCTCTGTTTGCTGTTCCTTCCTTTCTCTCTCTTTTTTTTTTAATGCTTTCACACATACTTGAAGTAATACACCTGAGTTAAACTGAGACACCGGACCAATATGAACCCGTTTCGAAACAAATATGGCTTGAAGAGCTGAAATGTAGTTCGGATCGAGAGAAAATCGGTCTGCAATTGTGTGAAAGGATTAGTCAGCCAAGGAAAAAAAAAAAAGCCAAACGTCGACTGATTCAAACCTTTCAAATATGTTCTGACTTTGGTTTGTCAAAACAGGTGATATGAACTTGTGAGGATGGTTTTCCTGCATTGCCTCCACATTTTATTTACTAAGCAAATCAGTTGATTGACAGACCAAGTTGACGTTACATGCTGAAGTGACCCAAATCCTTTTTTTTTTTAAATTGTTTTTGCTGACAGCACAAGTCACATAGATTCTGACCTTTTTATGTTAGATTTGGGCCACTGTCTCACTTTCTTATGTGCCCTTGAATCAGATGGGTTTTTTTTCTTTTTTTAATTTAACCCACATTCCCATCGCATTACAACTTTAACGATGCTCTTCACCACTCCGCGCTGGCGAGAGCTGCTCCGCGAATGCAAACAATGACCCACAGCTGCCACGGAGGTCCTCAGCGGAGACGCGGTGCGCGCTGTCTGAGGGAAAATTAGAGGCACGAAAGCCAAGTTTAAATAAGCCGAAGACTCAACTCGGCGGAGCGGTGGCGCCGAGCTTGGCGGCGTTCTGGGTGACGAATCCAGCTGTCGGCTTCGTGACAGCCCTGTCAGCCCCTCTTCAGGTGAAGAGGGGCTGAAACTCCGGCGCGGCGCCGCTCTTTAGGTCGGCATGCTCATAATTAATGATGAGATGAGTGCGTCGCTCCACGGAAAGCCTTTTGGAAAACATTTGTCTCTCTCTCGTCTCGTCCTCGTAACATCTGCTCCCGAATTCAGTGCTCATCAGCAGAAAAAAACCACAAACACCGACTCAAGTGGCACCCATGTTTACGGCCGTATGACGGCGTGCAGCGTCTCACCGCTTTGTCGTGGTTCTTTTTTTTTTTTTAAGGACAGATAACGTATTTACCAAGTTGATCGGCAGGGAATGTCAAGGTCGTCGGTTATTTGGCATTTGTTTGTTTGTTATATGACAAACAAAACACAGATGAACCCATTAAATTTGGGTGGCAAATCTGTTTTAACATGGCGAAAAGCAGCTTTATATTTTATTTTATTTTTTTACATTAGTTTTGGTGGAGCTGTGCACTACACTGAAATCTAAGTTGCAGCATGTCAAACTCAATGT
>CAAKHG010021275.1:13903-30599 GCA_901007715.1 Dactylopterus volitans
TTTTGCTACAACTAGCCATGTTTTGCTACAACTGGCCATGTTTTGCTACAACTGGCCATGTTTTGCTACAACTGGCCATGTTTTGCTACAACCAGTGCCATGTTTTTGCTACAACCAGCGCCATGTTTTTGCTACAACCAGCGCCATGTTTTTGCTACAACCAGCGCCATGTTTTTGCTACAACTAGCGCCATGTTTTGCTACAACTAGCGCCATGTTTTGCTACAACTAGCCATGTTTTGCTACAACTAGCCATGTTTTGCTACAACTAGCCATGTTTTGCTACGACTAGTGCCATGTTTTGCTACGACTAGTGCCATGGTTTTGCTACGACTAGTGCCATGTTTTTGCTATAACTAGCACCATGTTTTTGCTATAACTAGCACCATGTTTTGCTGCATTAAAGTCAGATGTCTGGAAGGAAAGCAGCTGATCATGCGAGTTTAAATTTGTGCAGTGTCACAACTTATCCCTGAAGGGTCTTGCCATCTTCAAGTGTTCACTGTTTGGAAAGTGGCAAAAGGAAAAAAAAAAAAAAGTAATTAAAAAAAAAAGCCCGACAATCTTTTTCTTCATGCCATACCTCAAAATGTGCATCAAATATGTTTGGGGAAACAGGGCGGATACAAAAAGGTCCATCTGTTTGGTCTTTGATTGTGGTTGCCATGCTCGAAAGCTCATGCTGCTTAATCCCCTTGTTTTTTTTTTTGAATCAAGGGGACCAGAATTTACAAGATGATCAAGATGTCGTATTGAAGAAGACTTGAAACTGTTTCTGAAGTGATTAATCTACTCATACTTCAGCACAACCAGACCTCCCTTCGACGCAACAGCTGCAACGCTCATCCATACCCGCTCCTGTTTCAATAACGAAACATAATTAGACTTTTCTGAGCCGAAACAAACCTTTTTTTTTGGGGTGGGGGGAACAAATAGCGCTTAAAAAAAAAAAAACAAACTTCTCTCGCTCGTTGTAATTAGACATCAGAGTGGTCGGAGAGACGCGTGGGCGGGTCGAAAAACGCACACAATCCATGTGCGAAATGTTTCCATAGCAGCCGATGGACGGCGCTGTTGTCTCAAGCTGAGATCGGCCGCCTTCTGGAGAAGCCGTGAAGGTTCCAATCAGGCTCCGATTTACCCAAAATGAGTAAAAATGTTTTATTAATTGCTTGATTTCCCTCTTGTCCTTTATCCACATTGGCATTATTTTGTGTATGTGTGTGTGTGTGTGTGTGTGTGTGTTTGTGGAGCTGCTCTGGTGGTGTCCTGCATATCAAGTACATCAGCGTGCAACACACACACATGCGCACGCCCCATCGTCCAATCAATGGGGCTTAAACGGTTTGTTCTGTCGTCTGGTTGCGGGCGGGGGGTGGGGGGTAAAAAAAAAAAAAGAATAAAGAAAGACCCGGCAGATCTACGCCGACCGACACCCGACCCAGCTGTGGCTTCCTTTGTTTTGATTGGCTCGGCAAGAGAGGGAGGCGACGTCTACACGGTGGCACAGGAGGCAGATGATGTTCTTGGGGGTCATTAATTAACTCATCCAGAGCCTTTATTAGCTCCTTAATGGATGTGGTTACAGCACATCAGGGCTTTGATTACCTCCCGTTGGCTATGCAGAAAATGTCGTGTGTGTGTGTGTGTGTGTGTGTGTGTAAATGCCTGCATGGATGCGCGTGTCCCCGCAAACTCCAGATCTTCCTCCCAGGGTTTGATTTGATGGAGGTCGGCGGAAATGGGAGGGAAAAGGAGGCAGACGCGAGACGCAGGGCGCGAACTTGTCACGTGAACTTCCCGTCCCACAATTCTCAACCTCGCCGAAACCTCTCGCCGCGCAGGGTGTGTGTGTGTGTGTGTGTGTGTGTGTGTGGTGGGGGTTAGGGAATTCCCTCAGGAGACGCCGGCGGCGGCGCAGCAGACTCGAAATGATAAGCTCTCAGAGATTTCATTGTGTTTCGCTCGGGCGGTCGCAGCCCCACCTCGCGCACTTCACACGTCAGCGGCAAATATTGATTGACATTTACAATGTGGAGCGCAATGTTGCCACGTGTGCGCGTGCGTGTGTGTGCGCGTGTGTGTGTGCGCATGCGTGCGCAAAGTCAGCCTCCAGGCCTTTTAGTAGCCCCGTGGTGACTGCTCTTAATTGAGAGACGGCGGAGGAGCTCTGTGCACCCTCCTCCCCCACCCCGCTCCCCTTCTCCCTCCTCCTCTTCTCTCCGTCAGCTCAAAGTCCAACGGCATCCCTTCGATATCAAACACACACACATACACACACACACCAGGTCCTTCCACAGTCTCAGTACCACCGTATAGTCTGCACACTTTCACCGCAAGGCCTTCTACACCTCATGGGAGGCTCCTCCAGAGGGTGCCGCATTGATTTGGGGGGTCCTTGAGTCCACATGGGAGATCAGAGGGGACAAGATGATTTATTAATCGGATGCGTCTAAGATGAAGGTTCGGCTCTGCCCGAGCGCGCACGCACACTGATTTTACCTCAACACATAAATGAAAATAGCGATCCCCGCAGTCGGAGCGAAATCACATCCATTTTAGTCAAAAGTTCAAGTTGAGGTAACTTGACGAAACTGCGCGTGAGGAACATTATGGATATGAGAACCTTTTGGTCTGTGGATCCAAACAGTCTGTAGGCCCATTGATCAGGAGCGGATGTTGTCATGTGGGGCAAACAAATCAACGCATGTAGTTTGCGCTCATCAGCCACAATTTAAAAAGTTATTGCAGCCCAGGTGTTCATATTCTCCCGGCAGCCAGTCAGGTGCCTCCTTCTGTGACGTATATCTGGCAGCCGGCAAGTGTGTGGATTGATCGATCCGTTTTACTTTGTTTTATTTTTCCTGCAGAAGACACTCGGGCCGCGCTCGGGCGAACGGGGTCGGCGCGTTTTCACGCGTTTGTTTTTCCTTGACGAGCGGCTGCTACGCTATCGCAGGGGCAGTCAGCTGATCCGACGCATGACTTGAAATGGAATTTTTTAAGCGCATTTCAGTGCAACGTTCAACTCTACGCTATATGTGAATAATATATAAGCAATGCGGTTGTGAGGCCGGATAAAGTTAATTCGACATGACACACTTATTTGATAATAGATCAATCTACACTGTTGCCCAAGAAGTTGGAATAAAAAATTTGCTCATCAACTGAGCGTGATGGTGTAATTTATTCCTGATAGATAAAGTTTATGTCTTCGCGAAACTTTATTGATCAATCTGGTCAGAGGTGATTAATATGACGCGTGTGAATACGAATACCAAAATTATTCCAACATTACGGGCAGCCATATTTGTCACATTTTCTTGTCTGCCAGTTAATTATAATTACTTGACTAGCGTTTTTTTTATTTTTTTTTTATTATCACGGTGCACATTATCATAACGACAATCAGTTCATTAAAATTAGATTTTAATATGTGTATTCTTCAGGAGCATCCGGTAATTAATTTCATACCCATCAAATATAGTGTCACTTTGCAGCTTTTACTGCCAATGACGAGCTGTTTTTGTAGATTGTGATGAATTGTGAGACGCGCTCAACTCTGAACCACACACACACACACACACACACACACCAAAGCACTATTAAGGTAAGTGCATTAAGTTTCATTTTTCAGAATTTTGACACGCGTGCGATGCATGAAGGTGCACTTACAGTAAGTGCTCAGAAGTGGAGCCGTTCCCTTCGGCTCTTGTCGTTTGTCTTCCGAGCGGCGTCTTTCACACCTGTCCTCCAGGTGTCCTCGGTGGTTCCCCCCCCCCTCTTCGCAGGTCACCTGACCCATGGGACCAATCACCCGGCAGCACGGGTGGAGCCGAGTCCCTCGTTGGCGACAGTCGTTTAATTTTTTCATTCTACGAGCCGCTTTTTCCTTAATTGTCATGGAAAGTGTCATTAGGGAAATACAACCATGTGCAAATGGAGTCTCGCTGGGCTACATCGTTATGTGATGGCAGCGAAAACCTGTTTCTTTTTATTTTTCATGCAGGCTCCATCAGTATGGACAATCTAGTCAAATTACAGTGGTTGGATCCCAACTAATATGAGATTAATATTAATTTTCATGCATCGCCGAGGCAGTCATTCACCTACTTCATGTATCAAAAACACATTACTCCACTAATGTTTTACAACAGCAGCGTAACATTCTGAGTCTGAAGCACTAATAAGCAACTATTTTTCCTTAAGACATTGGAATATTGCGAAATTGTCATGTCTAGATGGGGATAATTTCCTTTTGTACACAAATACAACACTTTATGTGATATATGCGATATATCTATAAAGATTTTCAGTGATTCCATAACAAATGGTAACTTTATCACTACTTTGGGTCAAACAGGATACAATGTTTCATCTTATCATTTCTTAGTCAAAATAATTCAGAAATTGTTTTTTTCTAGAACTCAATTCAAGATGTATAAGCTCAGCACAATGACGCAGACCATTAACAGAAGTGCAAAACAAGAACTTAAGTTAGATTGTATTTTCATTTTTTATTTAACACAAATAGTAGTGATTATATATGTATTACTACAGTTTTTATGTCTTCATAGGACTGTCATTTTTGACCAGGAACACAACGTTGTTCAATATGAAATTAACACAACATAAGAGCTTATTAAAAATTTCATAAAATCATTTTGATTGGAAACCTAGTTTAACCGTTAGCAATTCAGGCATGGCAACCACTCAGCTGCCGCGGGTCCAGATTGTCACGACGACGGATGTTGATGAGATCGACCGCAGACATGAAGGATGCCACAAAAAAACGTATGATAGCAAGTTTGTGTGTAAAGATAATTATTGTTTTCGTATTTTAAGTCTAAAAGATGTGTTGTCTGCTGCTGTAAGGACTCGTGGGACAAAGATTATCTCCAGTGTGTCCTAGCTAAACAAGCTAAGAGAGGACCCATCAGTTATTCACACAGGAGCATCGACATGATTTCCATTTTTTCAACTGCAACTGTACATGTCTTTTTTTTTTTTATCTTTGTTATGCTTTCTTTCTACTTTTTTTTTAATTGAAAAAAAAAAACCTGTCCATTTTTTCTTTAAACAATTAGTCACCTAATAAGCATAAAGAGCAATTTCATTATGCAGATTTTAGCTGAACATGCGAGCAAGTATGTCAGGGGCTTATACATAGGAATAATTACACACAAGGTGTAAAATGCCAAATTAGTGATTTTTTTTTTTTTTTTTTTTTGTGGAGGCGAAAAAAAAAACACCCTTTTCAGAGTCAATAATGTCTCTTTAAAACTTTTAGTGACCTTTTCCCGCAGGGGGAATGACACACTGCTCTGCTCTCTGCACAAAGTTTATCTTCCTATCAAGAGAGCATTTCCATTTAATTCCACTTATTTCCCACTCTAACCTTTGATACAGTGGAAAGTATGCAAATGATCATCTTCATATTGTCAGCAAGGTGAATTAGCATTTGCTTTTTTATTTTTTTTTCCCCTCCCATATTATCTCACTTTGGGTTTACCTAAACGCTCATTGTCAGTGTTGCAGCGCCTCCTTGAATAATGCATAAGAGCCATCCCCTCAGCTAAGTCCTAGAAGTTGAGATCAGCATTTTATTTTTATTTATCTATTTATTTTTTAGATATGCCCGTATTTTCTCCTCGGGAGCACATTTGGCAAGAACAACTATCTGTAGCTGTGATATAGTGGCGTCTATTTGGCGTGCGGAGTCAGCGTTCTTGCAGCGGCTGGCAAAAAAAAAAATAATAATAAATGTGCAAAACAAGAGACAAACTTGCAAATATTTGATAAAACAAATGCCTCAGCGCTGCGTAAAATGCATCTGGGAGCCATATCGAGGGGGGAAGATATCAGAGGATTATTCAAAATCAATGCTCCCGCTGAAATGTTCACTTGAATGGACTGTGACGCGTCTTCGGCACGAGTCATAAGCGGGGCTATATTCCCGTTTAGCGACGCCATGTCCTGATTGATCCGCGTTCGGCATCTTCAGCATCATCCGATAAACTTTTCAAAAAAACCAAAACAAAACCCAACAACTGCCCTGATTATTCAGCGCTCCACACGCAGGAGGCGTAGCCGGCGCCCAGACCACAATCATGAATAATCCAGCGCTCCTCCGAAGCCAATCAGTGAAGCGCGTATGTCACCCGTCTCGCTGTTTTGACGCTCCCGATCGGAGGCCGAGCCATCATCAAATCCCGAATCGGCGGCGCCCGCAATATTTTAGTCTACAGTCCAAAATCGGGCGTCGTAACAAAGGGGCCATTCGCCGGCTCACATTAGCATCCATCTTTTCCAGCAGCAGGCAAATTTGCACACAGGCTGCCCTGTTAATTCCGCGAACCGGGCACCACATAAAAATCACTAATCAGAAAAAAAGCTATTCGGATAAAATGCGACCTCATAAAACATCTTTATTACTATTAGTGCAATTTAATGAGGGGCACAATCAAAGAAATTGACCATTCGTAACTGGAAGTACTCAAAGAGGGAGAAGATGGACAATAATGGCATGATGATATTAGGGGGAAACAAAACGGAAAAGGCCGAAAATGGGGAATATTTACCGGAGGTTTTCATATATTTAAAAATGAGGAACGCGTCTAACATCTGCCAATTTGCTTGAACTGCAATGCAACAGGCCAGATGAAAATAAGGATGTGAGACTCTCTATTGATTACATGGGAGGAACCATATGGGGCATACATATGTGCAGCGGGGGGGCTTCAAAGCTGGGGAACCGTGCCTTCGCTCGCTCTGCCACTAGAACGTTGTTCCCGTATTGTAGCTGTCTTCACCCTGGTGGGCCGACATGACCGCAAATGGCAGCCCGCCCCCCCTGAAATTGAGCGTAATATCTGTGGCTTGGCTGAGCACGCTCGCCCCACAGCTCCGACCCAACACTCACTGCCCAGGGACACTCACGGAGTGCCAGGGTCTACCTTTTTTTTCTCTTTTTTTTCAATCAATTTTCCAAAAGTCTGGTAAAGTCCAGATGAGGAAAATCCAAATTCTGGCAGTAGGAGCAGCAGCACATACGCGAATCTGAATAAAAGGCCTCCATAGCGACGATCTGATCAATTTCTGACAACGGCTCTCGAAGAAAAAGTTTGAACTGTACAATTTTTTTTCTCTCTCAACCAACACGCAGATGTACTTAGCTCCACATACAGTACATCTAGATTTAGTCTTGTTGCTGAGCATCCTTCCATAAGACCAGAGAATCCCGTGCGCATATTTGCTGTCGGCAACTGCAACATTCATTTGTATATCCCGCGTGAAATACGGTTGATGTGAAGGGCTCAGTTCTCATGGCGACATCCGATGCTTCTTAAAGCTGAGATGCGTGAGCAGTTGGGCGTCCATAACACGCGTCCATAAATGGGTCAAAAATGGGTCAAAAATGACCCGGATTAGAATCAATGCGTTTTTGTCCCATTTGTCATTATTGTGATTTGTATTTGTATTGTACGCTGGACAATGATCTTGTGTTTGCGTCTTGTTTTTTTTCACTTTTTAACATTTGGAATGTCTTCAAACATTCCGAACGATAATAATTGGAAACAAAGAAAAGTGATTGCTCAGAATGCAGGAATCGAAAAATGTCCACATTCATTTTCTATTTTCCATTCTTAAAATAGGTGAAACATGATCATTCTTGTATGCACAATATAAAGCGTCAGATAAATGATTAGTCTTAAGAAAAATGGCAAACTGATTGATTGTATGATGGGCCACTTATAGAAGCTTGGAGTAGTAATACAAATACTGCGATTTCTTAAAATATATGTTAAATTGCAATTAAATCATAACTTTTCATTGCTAAAATATTGCAAGACCCAGCTCATTTTTGACCGTCTTGTGCATCTAAGGGTTAATCAAAACCGCAGCTTAATTCGCTGAGAATGACAGAAGCGCACTCTGCCAAGGCCTTTCCTGATTGGTCAGTCCAGCGTGACCAAGCTTCCAGTCAGCATCTCCCAGAACCTCCCAGATGCAGTAATTTGTTTTTCTTTTTTTTTAATCAAAATCATCAGCACAGCTTTATTTATGATGCAGATTTGTGGCAGCAGAGTAAATTCAGTTCCAGCGTTTGCGCCCCAGATGAGATCCGGATCCGCCACCTCGCCTTGACGGCGCTTGAGTCAATCATCTATCGTGTCGTTCCGCTCCCTTGGGCGAACCTGAATCCTTAACTGAGATTAACTGGCTGCGATCGGAAACGCAGACACCCCATTTTGAATTGCCGGAGCACATCTGGACAGGTGTGGCCGCATCCATCCGGTAACGTCGCAGGTCCCCGCCGAGCCCGGCTGCCCGCGCTCTACTGCGAGGATGCGGCCGGGCGCGTGCCCTCAGCATGCTCACCGACTTCAGAATTTGCCCTTCGAAGCTGCTCTTACTCGGGTTTGTGTGACACTTTTGAAGTCGGGCTTTGCTAAGTGTCTGTGCTTCTCCTTTTTTTTTTCTCCTTCTTCTTCTTCTTCTTTTTTAAAGCAACACCTAATATTGATTTCATTGCTTAAGTTCACATTTTTTCATATGTGGCTTCTGAAGTGCTCTGATCAAACAGTGGGAGGTTAAACTCCTCGCTTAAGGGCATCTCAGCAGTGGCAGATGAGAGAGAGGAAAGCCTCACTGATTTAATACCCCACTGAGATTTTCAAAAGTATTTCTTTGAGTCGGTGGCCTTGAATTCACGGGCCCATCCCTCGTGCTTCTTTCGGCTACCGGCCATGTTAATTATAGCGGGCGGACAGTCGCGTGTTTCCAAGCGCTGCAGAGTCCATAGATCATAGCAGGCGATGGAAAATTTTCCGACATGTCACCTATTTATGGGAAGTGTCTGTTTTTTCTTCCACCAGCTGACATTGGAATGGAGACAGTATCGGCCCCTGAATTGTCCCTCATCAGGCGAAAAGCTCGGCAGCCTTTCCGCCTTATTCACAGTTTGGGGGTTAAGCCAAATGTTTGTCAGTCAATACACAATTACCCGTGGCTAAGTGCTCACAATAGTCCGCCGCCGCAAAGAATTGAATTTGATAGTGATTCATTATTCATGTCAGCCGTGCAAAATTTATATCCCGATAAGGCTAAATAATTCAAGATGATCAATTATGTATAGATCTGGCATGACTCAATGCGGTGCTTCTGTAGCCTTTATCCACGCGGCGCCCGCAGGAAGATGCAATAATTAAGAGACCGAGAGGATTTTGTTTGTGTCAAGGTTTAAAACGTCAATCAGAGCGCATTCAGTCGATGGCGGCTCATTTGACTCTATAGATCCGAGCCGCCTAATCTATACAAACTCTTTAAGTCCCGCGCTCGCTCCCGCCATAGATTCTGCAGCTGTATCCGTTCTAAAAGTCCCACATCCCGCACGCGCGCCCCCCTATAATTTAGGATGCCATTATTGCCCCGTCGCTGGGATTAATTATGCAGAAAATTCAGATTTTCCTCACTTCAGCAATCAGAAGGTGCGAGGTGTGACGTGCCAAAAAAAAAAGAAAAAAAAAGAAGATGCATCTTGTGCCTCGGCGGCGCGCAACACGGCGCGCTCTCAGCCTAACGTGCCATTTATACATGGCACCGCGACAGGAAAAAAACAACCATAATAACGCACAGACCGGTCACAGGTATGACTGTGTACTCTGCTCATGTAGCCGATACACACACAGGCCCCGGCCATCGGATACTCTCTCAGCGGTGGGCTCGCCGGGCAGCCCGTGGCTCACATTTGACATTCTGTTTTTGCATCATCCAAATTTGGCATCGTGGAGCGTTTAAACAATTAGGCAGCCATCATGCACGCGCAGATCAAATCACCAGAGGAGGCGCGGCGCATTCCCAAATTAAATCGACTCCGACGACAACGCGGGAATGCCAAGGCTTTTAAATGACGCTCCACACCTGCAGGTTCCCTGTGTTCCCGAGCCGTTTTCAGGCTCTCTGGCGGCGTTTCTCCAAAGATGGCTCCCAAGGGATCAGGCGCACTGACCGGGGGTTTTTCTTGGATCGGCAGCGCGCGTTTGCATCATCAGTCAACGCAGCCGAGTGGGGTTGAATCTCAGCCAAAAGTGACTCCACGGACGGGGGCACGAATAGGTGGGCAGCTGCATACCTGATAACCGAGGCCGGCCCCGTCTCCATGCGGGCTAAAGCATTCCATTGACTGTCAGTTGTTAACTGCCCAGTGTCATCTGTATATACTCTACATTAGTTACCTTTCAACGGGTATTGACAGCACAGATGAAGGTTTTTGGAGAGATTGCAGGAGAGAGGGTCAGAGAAGCCAAAGTAAGGTCTATTGAGGCCCTGGGAGAAGTTCCAAAGTCCCATCATCTCTTTATCATTTTTGTCGGCTTCTTTTTTGCAGATCATCCCTGTCCTCCGACCTCGAATGTTTGGTTTCTCCAGGTTTTGAATTTCACACACAAACCATTTCATGGACCTTCTGAAATGCCCGGTTTGATTTATTAGGGAATTTCCACACTTCAGTACAGCCCTACTGGAGGTGTCCTGTGAGGTTCCGGAGAACAGCGCATGTCTGAGAGCAGCTCTTAAAAAAAAAAAAAAAAAAAAGGCCAAGCTATCAAGTCAGAAGATTGCAGTCATGCTGTTGTACCTGCAAAAGCTTTATATTCCATCCATCCCTTGTCTCACACTTACCTGAAACTGGGTAGAGGTCACTGCGCTGCCCCCTTCCTAACACAGTCCTCCAGCTTCCCCAAGGGGACCCAAAGGTCTTCCCCGGCCAGATGAGCTATGCAGCCCCTCCATTGTATTCTGGGTCGACCCCCGAGACCTCCTACCAATGAGACATGATTAGATCCACAAACCATCTCAACCGACTTTCATTGTGACCCAGCAGCTTTCTCTTTATTTATCGTCGTCTGTCTTCACTCTGGGCTTTTAGCCAGTCCATGTTGCTCCAGCTGACAATAACACGGCCCTCCGAAAAGTATATTTTGCCTTCGACGTGCTCACATTCCGCTGGTAATAACCTTTTTGAGTTCGTGAGTTTGCCGAGCCAGCAGAACGGAATCTAGCGTTTCCATGTCTGCGTGTCACTCATGCTGTCCTTGACATGTGCGATTGCTTCCGGTCGCCGCGTCGTTTGCTCGTGTTGTATCCGCATCCAGCGAGTGGTGGTTGACACCAGCTCGTTTGAGTTCGCTGTTTTCGTGGCCAACCGAGGTTTTTGGCTAACAGATGGAAACGGGGCTGCGAAAACGCTCGGCTCGAGTTGGGATGTCGAAATCCTGCCTGCGGTTTGCAGCGACGCGACTTCGGGCGTCGTTTTTAATGACTCGGCGTCTGTCAGTATGAAATATCAGTCATCCAAAGTGAATTGGATGTTTGTTTATTTACTTAGGACTCTTTAAAATTTAAAAAGGCATTTAAAGCCATATACCTATTTTTTTTTCCGCCTGAGTGAGCATTAAGACATCGCACTGGTTGCCCCCCCCCCGGGGTGACGCAGGTAAAGAGTGCAGCGTCGAACGCCGCTTTCCCTTCCGCGCACACTCGAGCACTTTCAAGTGGAGCAACTTGTTGTGCCGCGCGTCTCGACAGGCAGGCGCAAATGAAGCTAAACAAACCAAATTGCCTTTAAGTGCAATCCGGCTCTCGAGTCATTTTTGATGCTAATTGCATCAAAATACGGGGTCACGCATCCAAATTAAGCGAAAACGCGACTGCAGGAAGCTACGGAAGAGGCAGAGGGGAAGGCGAAGGCCGAGGGGAGGGAATGGCAGACTGCCCCTGAAAAAGTGGGCGAGGTGAAGATATATTCCATGCTATTTTTACAGGATAACGCTTTAGCCATGTGATGACAAATGACTCTCTCTGTGTCACAGAAAACAAAGTGGCCCAGTGGGAGCCCCATGTGCTATTTTGTGATTTCTCTGACCCTGGCAGTGACAAAGTGGAAGTGAAGACGGGAGGGTTCTCAAACTGGCCACAGACTCGGAATTCTAAATCCGGCCAGTTGGCTTGTGAGAAGCACCCGGACGGCAAAAGCCGGCCTGACGATGAAGCGCCACGGACGAATTACGCACGCGTCGTCTCCGTCGGTAACCGACTGCATCACATCCCGACAGATGTCAAATCAATTTGCCCCAAGCGGGCGTGGACGGGTGTTAATCCCAGAGCTCCGCCTTGTTTTTGACATTGTTAACTCTCAATACTCACCCCAATTTTTCAAAGGCGCCTGGAAATCAATTTGTTCTTGAGATGTTCCGACCCCTTTGTCCACCTTTTTGATTCTCTCAAAGTTCCTATCGATTAGTCCAATTTACAAGACGCCAGCCACATCTGCCGTTGCCTTTTCCCCGGATTATTGGATTTGGATCGGCTTGTTTTGTTTCCTTTTACTTAAAGCCACATTAATCAGTATTTATTGATATTAATATTGAATTAAGTGACTCAAAGGCGATGTGAAGGTGTTGCTAGCGGCGTTGTTTTTTTGATTGTTTTTTTGGTTTGGTTGGCGCCAAATGGCAGAAAGCCAAAAGAGATCTTGAGATCCGAGGGAAGGTGAAAAAAAAAACAAAAAAAAAAAAAAAACAGCAAAGTTAAATGGCCGGAGCACATTTATACAGTCATAAATAACAATGCTGTCTTTTTGTCAATTTGGAGTTTGAAGTAAAGATAAATCACGGAGCCTTTAAAGAATAATCTTGAAAGGATGGAACAACAATTGGTGAAACATTTGTTGAGAGGGTGGTGATAAGATCAATAGCGGGCGAAGGCAGCCTCGCTCGGCTGTATCCAAAGGTTAAAAATCTGCCAGTCATGTGCTTTGAAGCGGAATTAATTAACATTTCTCATGTGTTTATCGAAAAAAGAAAGGGGTCTAAAATTGATAAGCTCTGGTACAGTGGTGCTTCTAAAATGCACGGAGAACAATTCCGACTCCAAATTTTCTGAAATTCGCCAAACGTAACGAGTCCCCCCCCCCCCGAACGTGGTGGCAGTGCGGCGGCCTGTCTGGCGGACGCGCTTGCCTGAAACCGCCGGCGCCGCCGAGCTCGTGTGCGCGCCGAGACTGGGCCCGCGCTCAGCACACAGCCGAGATGCTGCAGATTCGTTGCATGGGTCAGACGACATTATCCGACACACACATCTCTTGTTAATGTGCATAATTGGGCCCACGTGACGGCGTGAACCGGCCGGCCTCCAGCGGATGGAACTGGGAATATTTACCCAAATTGCACGGCCGAGCGAGTTAATTAAAACGTATTAACAAAGACAGAAAATTGCAGCTAGATGAATAAATAACTGGATAAATAACCCAAAACTCCCATTTAGAACCAGAAATCTATCAAATAAAAAGACCTGCTAAGAGTAATCCAAAAAAAAAAAAAATGGAATGAAGGTCAGCTCACCTTGGAATGGATAAAATAATCATTAGCAACAATATAGTGCTGATTGAAGTGAGGCACTAGATCCCTTAAGATGCCTTCAAGCAGAAAGCATAGAGATCAGAAAGCAACAAAAAGAGAAGGTAAATGAGGGAAAACAGTTTATGGAATTTAAAAAAAAAAACAACAAAAAAACCCTGTGATTTCAGGATGCTTCCAGATTTCACAGGAGTGGCACGTAAGGCCAGCGTATTTGCCTAATCTTGCTAATTGGTGCTTGATTACTTGACTGCTAAACAGAATAAACGCATAATTATCCAATTAGACTTGATTAATTCAGATTTAGATGCGAGTGATTTGGGGCGTGTTTGGGGAGATATTTAATTCATCGCTCTTGGTTGGGGTTAAATTAGTTAAAATTACCTTCCCTGATAAAAAAAAAAAAAAGCAAGCCCCTCACCTAACCAAGAGGGAGGATGAGGGGCTGCATCTGGGGAGAAATTAATAAAGACGCTCAACAAATGTGGCATCTCAGACTAGAGAATAAATTACCGGATTTTAAAGAGAGAGAAGGACTGCAGGCCTGGGAACACGCTGTCCTCCTGCATTTTAACCATCTAACCTGACCCGAACAAGACATTTTATTGTCCCGTTTCAATTAGCCATTTCATCAATTTCTTCTTATTCAAAAAAATAAATAAATCTTTCTCATCCGCTGCAATAAATCTTGATATTCAAGGTTAAACCAGTATTTGGATAAGTGGCGACACAATAACCGTTCCAGTGACCTTGACCCGAAAGTAATTTTGTTGTTCATGTCAGTCATTGATTTGGTTTCATAATGGACGAGGGCATTTAAGGAAGGGCATGATTGAAATGCATGTCGGAGGAGGTCAAGCAGTCCTCGGCGTTGCTTTGCATCTGCAGAAATACAACGGCGACCGCGAGAGGAGATGAGACTTGACCGGGGGCCATTGTGATCCTTCCTGGGTAGATGTTGCTCCGTCCTCCCGGAGTTGCGGAGCGGACGAGCTAACGGTGACTCAGCATTTCACAGACAGGCGTCGGACACGTCGCCGGTTTTTTCCCTCAATAGGCACAAAGGCGGATGGGTCGGAGGTTACGGTCTTGTTCATTTTCAGTGATTTTGAGTTTCACACGAGCTGAACTGGAGGGTGTGAAAAAGAAGGTTTTACTCAAAAAAAATGAACAATAATATCAACTGCAAATAACTTTTTTTTTAATCCGCTGTGTTAGTTCTGGTTCGAACTATTGACTTCACCATGATGAGGACTTAAGTGATGCAAAATGTGAACTTCAGCAGTGACATCCACCTCTTGCATCGCCTGAACTTTCAAACCACCTCTGACTCATTGGGAGTTCTTGAAACGTCGCAATTCACCCTTTTTATACCCAAATTTGAGTGTAAGCCAGAAATTAATCAAGCATAACATTCAATCACCAAAACTAATTTTTCTGTTCAGGAATGCAAGAAAATACCTATAATTTGACACATTAGTCAGGGTATAAAAAATGTGCTTCACTTTTTTTTTTGTCCTGTTATTTTGTAAAACGGTAAATTCGAAAATTTGTGACTAACAATTCTATTTTGGCATTAAAAAATATCATTTTGGTGAAAGAGCTTCTACATTCTACTAGATTAAGCATTATTGTGATGTTTGTAATTACCATTGCTGTTTAATTTAGGGTTCACAGTGGCATACACACCTTACATCGGCCGGTGGCCTCATAAATGTGTTAAGCGCTGTGTATATTTTGTCATAAATATATAATGAAAACATCCAGTGGAGATGGGTCTGCTATCATGGGCCCATTATTCCAATGCATAGCCCATCACCCCTCCTACACGCCGCGTTGCTGATGCACCAATAACCAACATGACGGCGAGATGAAGCAAATAATTGCTCACACGGTGCTAACTGTGCTGCACGGGTGTCAGCCAGGCAGCAGGCGATCCGGAACCTCGCCCATCTATCACGCCGGCACATGAGGCGGCGGGCGGCGTACGTCCGACGCATCCATGCCTCGAAAACATTGCGACGCCGAGGCAGCGACTCCGGCCCCACACGCTCCGCGCTCGTGAGTAAGCCGGCCGCATCCCGGCTGCTCAAGGACACGCGCAGGTCCATCAAGGTCCAAACTCATAAACAGGTGGACGCGGAATGCAGATGATGCAGTGTTTTTCTCGCGGGACTCGTGGCGGGTCGGCCTTGAGCTGGACTCGGCGTTCTCCGGCATAACAACCACTCGCTTTTTCTCCCCCCCGCGTGGGACCCCGATGTTCTTTCACTGTCGCTCTCCAGGCCGGAGCGCGCGTTCATGCCGACTTCATTGACATTGATTTTGCGGGGGCTCCGCCGCTGTCGAACACGTCCGGCAGAGCTCCAAGCCGAGGCCGCAGAGGTCGGACCAGGCGGTCGGATTCATGTCCGAACGAGGGAGATTGTCTTCAATTAACAGAGGAGAAAATAGCAACGCTCTTCTCTGTTTTCCGATCTTCTCGTAGCTATTTCCGGACCATGGCCGGCTGTGTGGAGACAGGCGGTTAATTCAAGCATCTGCCAAGTCATTTTTGAAAAATGTCGTTTTCCAAACAGTTCGCAAGGCCGGCTTTCAAAATGTACCTGGAATCGGCAACTTTGGTTTGGACTCTGGCACGTGCTCGACGTTATATCCCTAAAGTGGGGCAAACGTGACAAGATAATCGGACCAATTTTTTTCACGCAACTCCTGTCGTCCGCCATGTTTGTTTACCCTGAAGTCATATTTGAGCGCACAAGATTTCATGCGAGATTTTGAGTTTTGCGTATCGCCATAGGATGTCGGTGGAGGAATCTGTGTGTGTGTGGTTGTGTGCATGTATGATTCCTGCCCGTTGCGCACACATACACACACACACACTAAAAGAGCAAGACAGCGAAACCTGTCATAATTTCTCCTCGCGTGTGTGGTCTTAGGAAGCCGGTGTACCCCACTTGAGCTGATTTTCATTCATTTGATTTATGTAATCCTTTATTTTATTTTTTTTTGCTACAACCACAAGATGTCCTGAAAGGCAGAACCTTGGTCTGTGCTTAGATTATTTTGTACGAAATGTTTCTGCACCTGGTAGTTTCAAAGTTTAATATTGAGGACGAAATTTATCTTGTCGCAAATAAAACTGTTACTCATCCCAAAATGTTTCCGACAATGCACAAACCCACAGCAACCCATAATTCATTCAAGATAATGGTAAATTTTGATTTGGCTCTGTTAATATTCACATTGCATTTTTTTTTTTTTCCAGTAACTGCAAAC
>CAAKHG010021276.1:0-13144 GCA_901007715.1 Dactylopterus volitans
GCTGCTCACGTAGTTTAAGCTGTAACTCGGCGCCGACTGGAAGAACCATGAACTCCTGCATCGCCAGTTTGTTTCCAGCATGAGAACCTCCGTTTATCACGTTGAAGGCCTGAAGAGAGGAAGAGAGAGGGAGGGAGAGGGGTAGGGAGATGAGGAGAGGGAAAGAGCGCAGGAGAAACGGAGGGGGAGAACGATACGTAAAGAGAGGAGAAGAAGGGACTCAAAGAGGAAGGAGGAGGAAATGAGGGGAAACGAGGAAGCACGAGCAAACAATAGGAGAGGGAAGGGAACGAGAGGAGAGGAGAGAAAGTGAGATGATATGGAAGCAGGAAACATGGCGGTAGGTGATGGTTTGACAGGTCAAATGGCGCGAGAAGTGTAAACAGGAAACAACAGTCACACCAGCGATTCTTCCCAAACACACAGTGGGGGAAAAAACAACAAAACACACACCCACACGAATGGATCCAGTATTTCTCATGACTGACTGAAGGTTCACACGAAGCTCAGGAAAACCATCTAAAGTAACTCATCGGATCGCGGCAAAGAGGGAAGCGGCACGTTCGAGGACTTTGCGCGATGTTGCGTGGCGCAGTGTCGAGTGTCTTACGGGAACCGGCAGCACCAGCTCCGTGTTTCCGGCCAGGTCGGCTATGTGGCGGTACAGGGGGACGTCTTTCTCCGCGGCGCCGGCCTTACAAATGGCGAGAGACACGCCCAGGATGGCGTTGGCCCCGAACTGAGCTGTGGAACCAGGCCGAAGATGGGAAACGCCATTAGGGACACCATCAGTCAAAGAAAAAATACTGAATATTGAATAAAATGTGTTTTAGTTTGACTTTTGAATAACTGCCTTCAAGAGAAAATAACTTTTTTTTTTTTTTACTGGCATCAGATGATTATTAATAATTAATAAACCTCATCAGCCTCTTGTTTTCTCCACTTTTTGCTCATTTTCTTTAAAAATGAACAAAGACACATTTTTATAGCCCCACAAACATTCTTTTTCATCCTATTTCTCACATCTATCGCGGTTTCACACACGGGCATGCTGATTTTAAGGTGGAGAAGAAGGAAAAAAATGGGCGTTAATGTGTAAGTCCACATTGCCTAACGTTTCTGTGTGGGTTTCAGTGTAAATTATTACTACAGTATGGAATGTTCCTCCCGCAAGGCGCTTCCACTTTTTGCCAAAATATCCGCCACCGTCACGCGCTGGTGAACCTCATCCAGAGGCAGATTCCAGAAAGAAGTGACCAAAGAAACGGAGCCGCAGCATCCAAGTCTGCCACCGGTCAGTTTACCACCAAAACACTCATTTTTACAATTTTGAGTCCATAATTAAGGTTATTCAGAGTTGGCATTACATGTCCTCTTCGCATGTACAAAAGTCCATAAATGCTTCTGTGACTTCCCGTGTTTGACTCAGCCACCAGGGGGCGATGGAGCTCTTTTGGCTTCAATTCTGAGGCGTTATCAATCCGTCTAGCATATACGGCATGTGTATGGTTCCTCCCTGTGGGTGGTTCCTTTAAATTTTTTAACAATGTTAAACCTTTGACCTATGTTTTCTAGAGAAAAAAATCAACTAAATATTAAACCGTCTTTCAAATAATTTTATGAACCTTTATTAACTAGTAAATTATAATATATAAAAATTGCTTTGAATGGCGGATTACATGCGTCTGAAACACTGGAATTGCATTTACATCTACATGCGGCCTATGACGTTGAATAAGGTTCCCAGTTCAGGGAGAAATTAATTTCCCAAGGTCATTATTAATTTTACAGCCATTTATTATCCTGCCTGAAATAAATTGCTGGAGAATTAAAATGAATGAGCGTTCATTTATTAAGCGCCCGCGTTTGCTTTGATGACGCCAAAGCGCGTTTGGCGCGCCGCTGTGTTCGTGTTCCTCGTGTTCCTCCCGGTGTTGTTTACGCCTCTTGTTGACGCTTTGTCACAGACATGCTGTCGCTTTAAAAAATTTAAAAGATTTGAAAAAAAAAGAAGAAGAATCACGTGAAAACGGCAACTCACATTTGTTTTCCGTGCCGTCCATCTCAATCATCGTGTTGTCCAGCTGCTCCTGCTCCACCACACTGACACCCTGCACACACACACCCAAACACACGCGCGCGCACACACACGGGGAGGACACACTGCGGTCAAATCAAAGCTTCAGAATGTTCCATCTCTGTTTGTGGATTTTAGATTTATTTATATTCACAAATTTCCACAGAAACCTGGTCAGGATTTTTCTGTAAATGTGATTTCATTAAATCTGAACACGTCTATTGTTTTTTTGTTTCTTTTTTTTAAATTGCCGTTTTCAAGTATTTTATCAATGAATTTACTCTCATGACCATATGCTAACACACACATGTTTTCTTGTCCTTCTAGCATAGTGGGGACTTTCGCTGATGTTACGCATTCGCTAGCCACTAACGCTCACGAGGAGCGCTGTTCTAACCTTTAGGCTCAAACCAAGAAAAAAAAGAAAAATTAAAGAATTAAAAAAATTTAAAAAAAAATAAAACAAATTTTAAAATACAAAATGAATGAATAAATAAATCTATTAATCAATTAAAAAAAATAAAAACCAAGCGTTAAACGCTCGCACTTTTGATGTCGAGGGGCCAAGACGTCCTCACTTCCCAAGAGCACGCGCGCACATAGACACACACACACAAACACACACACACACACACACCAGTGCAGCCAGACTGCCGCGTCTCTCCGAGGACACCTGAGGTGACGTTCAAGATGTCTGATTTGTTCGCCTGACTTATCAGCGAGATTCGTTTTCCGCCAGAGCATCTGCTGTTGAAGTAAATTACCCATACTGCACTTCTGCCAACACTCACACACACACTCACACACTCACACACTCACACGCACAGTCAATTTCTGACACTCACATATCTCATTCACTCTCAATCTCACACTTTTCTCTCACCCGGACCTGTTATCACCACCAACACACACACACAAACCCACACACACACACACACACACACACTTGTCTCCACCGTCCCTGATAGCTGACTTATCCGGTCCCATTATTCTGCCTGTCTGACCGTGCAGATGCGATATTAATCTGCCGCGCTCACTAACCTGCTCGACGGGGTTACTTTGTTAAACCGGACATTTTCAGCCTCAGTAACAGATAGAACTGGTTCAGCCTGAGGACGGCGGCGCTGTCAGGAGACGCCCACGCATTACTGGAGGAGTGTTTTGAGGCTCGGTTTTTGAGCGTGATGCTGCCTGACATGTCAGCCTGAGGATGGATCCAAATTTTGACTGTGGAGCCCGAGAGGGGCTCATTGCAGGCAGGACCAAGCACCAGGTAAATACGCCAAAACATATTTCCTTATAACGCTTTCAAAGACAAGTCATTGCAGCAGAATAGAATAGAATAGATACCCTGCTAGAAATTGTTATGTAAATAAAAAAAGAAATGAAATCAGACTAATAAAAAATAAACAACATGCACACACAGTATATCCATTTTTTGATGTGACCATGGTGGTGATGTTGTCATAATCGATGTGGCATTTGCCAGTAAGGCACTAAATCCAAAATACAAATCAAATATGAATATGCCCAATCCCATTTTGATTCTTTTAAGCATATAATCCTCAAAAAAAAAAAAAATCTTAAAATAATAGGCTGGTCTGTTCCTTCTTAATCTCCGACCCCAAAGATGTTGTGATTTCAATATGGATGCAAATCTGTTTACTTACAGATGAAATAAGCGCTGGGCCCAGAGTGTCATTGATGTGTCCCACCGCTTTCAAAACCCCTAAAATCAAGAGACGGGCGACAGCGTGAGGATACAAACTTGCACAGCGACAGCAGAGCAAGCAATTAAAGGGGCACTTCTGTGGACTCCGATTAAAGTATAAATCCAAAGCTCAGGCAAATGTTTGCTAACATTTTAGCCACAACAAGACGGTGACGCACGTGAGCCACGTTCTGACCTGGACGTTAGCCTGCGGTTGCATGGCTACACGAGATACGACTACGGGATGGAGGAGGCTGCGAGCCAGGCGGCCTGCTGCGTCTCGTAGGGTTCGTCACCACGGAGATGGAAAGGAATCGGTCAAACTGTGTTTGTTTGTTTTTTTCCAAGGCTAACGCTAGCATCATTTGTGAGCACGGCTATGGTTTTACGCCATCCTAAACATGGTCTACAATATGTGAGGGGAGCTGGGAGATTATTGATTGATTGATCTCAAACGTCTGATAAAAAAAAAAAAAGAAACGTAGGAGAAAAATGTTCATGCAAACGAGACAAAACTGGATAAATAATCAAATAAATGTAGTTTCAAGAAACGCTGGCTTGTGAGCACGGCCACATTAGACGGCAGAAAAGAAGCAAGCAAATTCATTCTCCCACCAGTAACTCCACACTCCCGCCACTCATGGCTCCTCTTTTGCCCTGAAGGCGGAGATAAACGAGGAACCTACAAAATGTTCTCATGAGGGCTATTTTCGCTCCTAGTTTCTGGAGTTTGACCACCCGAAACGGAGGGTGGTGCCTGGTGTCATCCTGGGACCAGGACCACACAGCAGTTTCCTCCAGAGGGCCGAGCTGACTTGGACAAGGCTGAGCGAAGGGCCACAAGCTGGACGATTTCATTGAATCAGGAGCAAATGGTGCTGAATGATTTTAAAGGTAGCATATGTGGCTTTCTGAAAACGCTGTTTTCCAGCCCGGAAGGACTGTGTCCTCGCTTGAAAAAACTTGCGAAGTTTAAAAGGTTACATAAATGCATCGACTGGCAAGGACGAACACACTAACGGCGAACACTTTTTCAGGGGTCATTTTGTCTTCCTGGGACCTCACTGGACGAATACAGAACTATGAAAAGGTTCCTGTGGTGACTGGAGAGCTGCTTGTTTTGCTACATTAGCCCACCGATCCAAATTAAATTCCAGCTGAGCTGCTGTAAAATGTTCATGGGATTTATCGCCCAAACTCTAAGATGAATAATAAATATGCTTACTGTTGTACTCGACAGTAAAATAATCATTTAAAAATCTCAGAATTCAGCGCTGGAGCGTCACGTGAGCCGTAGCTGCTGATGCATCTTCATTTATATGCGCCTTAGATGCTTTAACTGTTTCGCTAATGTCCATGTAGGAGCACGCTCGGCTGGCACCTTTGCCCTTGAAGCGGCTCTTGTCTCCGTCTCGGAGCTCCAGAGCCTCGTAGATCCCCGTTGACGCTCCGCTGGGCACCGCCGCCCTGAAAAGACCTGAGAGTGCGAGGGACAGATGCAAGCAAAGGTTTAAGTCTGAAAATGATTAAAATCAACACCGGGCAGATACTTTTTTGGGGGGTAGAATCGCATTTGCTTGGCTCTTATTTCAGCAGGACCGCGAATGCTCTGAAAACACGGGCTTAACTGAGCATTAATTGATCGGGACAGAGGTCAAATGAAGGTCACGAGAAGTCAAAAATAGTTTGCTATCTCGGCAGGGGCACTGCTGCGCTAGCAAGCGTCTCTAATGCTGTTTGGTGAGTTTTCTCATAAGGAAATAGAGCAGACAAGGTGGAGAAGGTTCACTTTAACGGGTAATATTTGCAGGCAGGCCTACCTTTCTCTGTGCGGAGGTCCACTTCCACAGTGGGGTTTCCCCGGGAGTCCAAGATCTCCCTGGCAACGATGCTGACGATCGACATCCTGAGAGACGGAGAGAGAGAGAGAGGCTGTAACTGGTTTACCTCGTAATACACTGTTGGCAAGATAGTTGGATGGTTTGTTATGGTGACGGCAGGCTTCAGATTGAGGATGAGAATAAAAAGGAAGATGTAAAAAAAGATCCATCGCAATATTCTTCACAAACACTCCGAGAAACCGCCGGGGGGGAAACGGGAGACAACATCACCGTCGGCCGGTTTGCCGTGAAGATCAAAAGCTTTTCACGCCGCAGTAAAAGTCTCCAGCTCAAGGCTGAAATCTGCATCTGTTTGCCCCCCCCCTCACTCAGCCTCAGGTGGAGTTTTGGAAAAAGGTGCGCCCTTGTTGAAACATCAAAATCAGTCGAGTAAGCCAAACTCTTACTTCTGTTTGAGAGATGTTTGCCTTTAAGCTACAGTGTCGAGGAATGACTGAGCCTCGACTGAAACACTACGTTCCTGCTTGGTTTGCATTGTTGGATGCTCAGAGTAATGGACGGACAAAGGAGGGCAGAAAATAGCCTTCTAAGAGACAGACTAACACATTTTTACGAGTTTTGTCAGCAATAAGGGAAATGTAGAATAACGCCAGCGTTTTAATTGGAGAAAAGCAACTGTGCAACAGTTTGTGGTGTGAATAGCGAATCTGTCATTCACATTTGTTTGTTTTTGTTTTTTGTTTTTTTGCTGTTAGAAGTTAGAGCCTCAGTTAGCTAGTTCCTTGGTTCTCCTATTACATGGCATACGCTGGCATTAACGTGGTTAGACCGTTGATTTACAGGTGGACGCCGCAGTATCAATGGCTGAGCTTGGTCTGTCCGAGCTTAAGCTAGCAAGTGTCCCTGTGATTTGTTAGCAGCTGTGTTTTAGCAGGCATGGGTGCACGTGGAGATCAACCACAAGCACAAGGAACATCTCAGGTGACCCAAAAGTCTTTTCACTTCATGTGAAAGCATATTTCCATTACACTGTCCTAGTTTTGTGTAAGAAAAAATACCTTTTTGTCGAATAATGTGGCAATAGCTGGATAACTCTGCACTGACACGTTGATGAACTGAAAACTTGGGTCTGCAGAGGCTGCTGGTCCTTGGTCCACTTTAATAATCCAAGCTGCTCTTGACATTGATGCACTATGCGAATTCTAGCAAGCTAATCAAGCTACGCCGCTAAAGTTTAAAGGCTGTTTGACAGGATGAAAAATGATTTAAATTTGATGTAAACTGATTGAAATTGTAAGGTAAGGCCTGAGGAGTACACTGATGGAGAAGAGGAAGAAGACAAAATGAGAGAGGTCGCCATTTCCTGCCACGAGCAACTCAGTCGGCGTAGCTGCAATTTGCTAGCAACAAATATTCGGAAACCACGGAGAACGTCACAGTCGATCCAAAGGGTCTTTTCACCTCACGTGAAAACAAATTTCCATTCCACTGCGCCCCAGTTTTGTGCCAAAACAGTTTTTTGTCCTGTCGAATAATGCGACGATAGTGTTGGTTCTCTTTTTTGACACATTAGGGTGCTTAAAAGTTGTGTCTGTAGAAGCTGCTGTTCCCCCGATTCTGCTTTAAGAATACACCGTACCCGTCTAATGCTAGCAAGCTAACCATCCTGCACTTGAATTCTCTGACAGGATGCCACAATATCATTAGCTGAACCTGACTGGCCCTTAGGCTAGCAAGTGTCACGTTGTGTTTCGCAGGCAGGCAATGGCTGAAATGTAATGGTAATTTTATTGCAATATATTTGCTAAGCAAGAACTAAACGGCTGAATTTCAGGTGAACTTTAAACCTGCTTTTCACTGCGTTCAGCCCTGATGTTTTCCCGGGGCTGGTGGGAGCCCCACCCTGGCTCTGCTCTCAGCTTCCTCTCCTGGGGGAGGGCAGCATGTAAAACCCTGCGGTGCTGATGCAGGAAAAGACGCATCTCTGGGTGGCATGAAAAAGTAGGCCGCTGCAAAACAGTCCCTGGGTCTCTTTTACATTCCAGGGCCTCAAGCTTGGTTACATGTTTTTGCTGAAAACAGATTTGTGTGTGTGTGTGTGTGTGTGCGTCTGACATTTAGCCTCATCTGGTAACTGACCCATTTCCCCCCCACCCCCACACACACACACACATCTATAGTTCTGTGAATGAATTCATAATGTTGTCCAAGTTGTCAAAAGGAGAGGAATGAAAATGGGGTTTTTTTGTGTGTATGTTTCTTAACAAGCTACAAGCTGTTTCAAAACTACGATTGCTTTGGCAATTCGGCTCGGCGGTTTGTCTTCTAAGTGAGCTGTGAGCTGTCGGTGGCGTCGGCCTTGCGTGCTTCTTGCTGCACCGCGCTCGCTCAGCTTTGAATAAAGCCGTGGTTCGGTTTCAGTAAAGACCACAGAATGCGGCCGCGGCGCCGGATGCGACTCAGGAGCGAGTCTGCGGGCACGTGCACGAGTCGGTTCGCCTGCCGCGTTATTTCCAGGAGACTTTGAACGCCTCTGCCTTCATCCGCCTCTAAAAGCAGCCGTTGCCCTTTCACTTCGCACAGATCGGACGTCTCCATGATCACACGCTTTACATCGATTGGGTCGGCGGGAGCCTCCGTTCTCATCGTCATTATCATCCGTGCTCATCTACCAACCCCATGCTCAGGGTGTTTTCCCTCTTTCTCCTCATTGAAATTCCAAACATGCAGCACTGCAACAATATCAGTCAAAAAAAAAAAAAAAAAGAAGAAAAAGAAAGGCTCCTTTCATGCCGTCCTCCGTTCTGTGCCGTGTGACACTGTATTGATCTGTGAGGCTAAATCTGGAGCGCCGCTGCATGGAACGCCGACAGAAACTCTCATCTTCTCTCGTTCTAACGCTTTAGTCTATTCGTCACGTCGACGCCTGATTTTGGTTTGACGCCGCCGACACCATGAGCTCCATTCAGTTCGGCGATCGCAAACTGATGGAAAATCGGTCGGCAAACAAGTTTTTGTCACAAATAAAAGGAGCCTGCGAGCGCGAGAGAGGAGTCGCGCGGCCTCCGTACGCCGCCGCAGAAGATGACCTGCTTCACGTTTCTCAGAACACCCGACCTCGGCCACCCAAGAGTTCTGTTGAGCTGCACGGGAAAGTTATTACTGAAGTTATTGCTGATTGGAGCTTCCGGTTGGATCCCTCGCAAGGCGTGAGGTGTGATCTTGCAAAAGCGCGTCAGGATCCAGCCTCGCGAGGCCGAGCTGGATCCTGGCGCTCGCCGTTTTTAAGTGGAACCTGCACGACCACGCCTCTCCTGCCGTCATCCCTCCCACCCTCCCTCCGCCTCCCCCGTTCTCTGGCTCCAAACTTTGCCTTTCTCGCTTTTGATCGGCAATGTCGACGCAACCTTCGAATTTCAGCTTATTCAGTTTTTTTTTTTTTTTTTTTTCCCATTCACAGGGAGACGCTGGAGATGAAAGCATCAGCGTAAAAACATAAACGGCGCTCAGCATAAAGAAAGGAGCAGATAAAGGAGCCCGACTCGCCGCCCGCCTCCGCAAGCGTCCACACTCTCGGGGAGTCGAGGGGATTGATGCGTGGGCGATTTCCTCCACTGGCCTCCACTAATTTATGGTTTCTCTCTTCTGGCTCTCGCTCCCGTCGCTGTCTTGAGGCCCCGCCCTTGCAGTGCTGCGGAGTTTTTTCAAACAGTTCCTCGTGAGGGGAGCGCGTGCCAGCGGGGGAGCACGTCACCGAGGCGTCGAGACGCTGATCGCGAAAGCCTTTAAAACTTGAAAGTCTTTAGTCAACCCTTCTTTCCAGCGAGCGCAGACTTGTCAGGGTCGCTGACGTCACCGCGCCGACACCGCTCGCGGCGTTTTGACGCCTTAACGTCAACGTGTGCGTCCGTTGGTCATATTTTGTTGGCGAAATGCTGCGTGAGCCGACCCAGCAGACCGCGTTCGTTGCCTGCTAGCATGCCATCCCATCTGGAAAAACTACTCCAACCCACAATGCACTGCGTGTCCTCACATGGTGCGACGTCGAAAAGCAGGCGGTTTTTCGCTCTCTTGAGGACTGCCTGTAACTTTAAGATGTTTTTGAAAACATCTATGGCCAGAAAACGAACCATATACACTCTGGATATTGGGTCAGTTGTTTCAGCGACAAACTCAAATAACCAGCATGGTGCTTTTGTTTTGAAGACGTCAAACAAAAAGCAACACGGCGATTCAGCTCCGGCCTGGTGATGAATGTGTACACATCTTTAGTAGGCAATATGAAATTTGAGTATGGAGCAGACATTATGTCGCACATGAAGTCTGAGTATGCAGTAGACATCTGCTATGGAACGCTGAGAACCTTTTTACCCTACTCTTAAACCCTAAGCTATGTGAATGGCAGTTTTGTATGCATGACAGCAGCACTGGCTGATCACACTCATTCAATATCCATAAGCGCGTGTTCTTCCTTCACCTGAATGCGTCTCAGTTCACCTCAGCTCAGTTTTCATTCACGCAGCACCAAATCGCACTGTTGTGGTCTATGGAGACGCAGCTATTCCCTCATGAAACCTCCATCAGAACCCAGCTGAGGGTGGTCGGCCATCTTTCATCATCAAGCTTTCCTGCCCCCCTGTCCTCGTCTCTCCCTGGGCGCTTTTGTTTTGGGGTTTGTTTTTTTTTGGGCGGGGGTTTTCTCGCCCAGTGCTGTTTGTGCACGTTGCTGTATATTACGTAAGCTGCATCGCAACAGCAGCAGCAGCGGCAGCGGCAGCAGGGAGGGAGGACACCCATGAACGCACCACACCTACCAAAGACTGCAGTGCTCAGCAGAAAATGCACTGGCACTGGGGGAGGGAGGGAGGGGTGGCGGGCTGGAGGGGTTGGGTGGGAGCAAGTGAGTGGACGAGTCGAGCGGAATGAAGATGACGAGAGGGACGAAGGATGCGAGGGGAGAGGGTGAGGAGAAAATACAACATCACGGTGACAGTGAGAAATGAGGATGAAGGAAATATAAAAGGGAGCGGAGGGGGAAACGGTGATAGGCAGGAAATCCAGGAGCTCAGATCTCCATGAAGTCCATGAAACAGTTTTATGGCGAAAAATTCAAGCACAAATTGTCGGCGTGACAGTTCGCAGGGAGCTAAAGGAGCGACGTGGAACTGTGAGGTCGGAGTGGCGGCTGGCGGCGGCTGGTGCGGGTTTCTTTGAATCGAAGAGGGGAGCCGGTGAAAATGACGGGGCTGATTTAATAAAACATGTCAAGCGCCGTCTATATTCGGTCTCCACAAATCTTAATCACGCACGCTCCGACCGTGCTGCATCCAAAGATTAATTTGGAGTATTAGATGAAAAATAATAAATAAATAATAATTAAAAAAAACACTGTTCAGCAATTTGAATTAAGTCAACTGAAATTGTGATAAGGCTGCAAGGAGAAGTTCCAGCGGCGGATGTTTATCCCTTCTGACTACTGTTGTAAATATTAGGTGTTTTCTAGGATCTTTAAAGGAGTTTGGTCCAGATCATCAAGGGGAATTTATCAGAGCCTGGTGACCAAAAAAAATGATTTATAGCTACTCCGCAAAGCATTTATGAACAATGAGAGACAAAAGAGGACATAGAGATGTAGAAGGAGCAAATAAGACAGATGGATGGAAGTAGGAATATGCTGTGTAGAAATAGAGAGAGAGAGAGAAAGAGAAGAGAGAGAGAGAGAGAGGGAATGGCCAGCAGGAAGGAGAGAGGGAGTGATGGAGGACAAAATGGAGAGTAGAAGTGAGGGAGGGCGAGAAAGGCAGATATACATAGAGGAGGAGGAGAAAGAGAGAGAGAGAGATAAATAATTAATTGAGCCTGTTTGGCTGGAGAAGAGAGGAGAGATGGAGGGATGAAGAGGAGGGAGAGGGAGAGGAGGAACAGAAGGCTGATCATGGCAGCCGCACACACACACACACACACACACACACACACGTAGAGGAAGTGGAGCAGTCTCACACATATGCGAATGTAATGATGTACCCACATGAACACACACATAGACTGCTGCAGCTTGCAATTATCGCAAGTACCCTCACACAAACACACACACACACACACACTTCATATCCACCCACATGTCACACAGAGTGCCAAAGATGCAGAGAACACACACACACACACATTCCAGGAGTCAACCATAATTGAATGTCTAACTCACACACACACACACACACACACACACACACACACACACACTCACATATATAGTGTACTCATAAAGAAATGCACACATTTCTTGTAAATCTCCCCAAAAAAATCGCACACCTTTCTGGTGACAGGTCTTGTCAGAACTTCTATACTTGTGAGGACACATGCTGAAAGCCAAATGTTCAACTCAACCATCACGACGAAATATATGACCTGAACGCTGAACTGAAGTGTGCCCACCCCCCACCCCCCATACTCCCCCCAACACCTCCTCCCCAAGGTGTCCAGAGATGTTCCCATTGGTCCTCACATAGGCAGACATACCAGTGCGCGCACACACACACGCACACACACGCAGACACACACACACACACACACGCACACACTAATTTTTATTTTTTTTGACCAGAGCACCGTGTTAAAAGACACCATGACCATCCAACACCCACATCTGATATATCAAGGACTCCACCGTGATTGACTGCACGACACCCTTACACACACACACACATACAGACACACGCGCGCGCACACATGCGCGCACACACACACCACAGCCATTTTAAAAAGAAATCATAAAAAAAAAACCAATGCAGCAAGATCACACACATAAACACAATAACAAACTGCAGCATCTCTTCCAAACACACACACACACATTTCTGCAGCCAAAATATGGCTAACATGCAGGGGGAAAAAATTGTACACACACACTCAATTTCCAAGAAAACAGAGAACGTGCATGAAACCATCTCAGCCTTCCGCTTTCTCTCTCTTTTTCTATGTCTCTCTCTCGCATTTTCTCTCTCTCTGTCTCTCATACACACACACACACACACACACACACACATTTCTGCAGCCAAAATACGGCTAACATGCACACACGCGCATTCACACACACATACACACACACGCGCGCGAATTTCCTTGCAGCCAAAACACGGCTAACATGCACACGCACTCACACACACACACACACACACACAGATGCACACGCACAATATTCCTGCAGCTAACACACACATAAATTCCATCCAAAATGCTCCTTTCACACACACTCACACACCAACACCCACATTCGTTTTCCAACAACCAAATTGAATGCACCAAGTAAAATTCTACATCCACACCTGATTCTAAAGCATCACACACTCACACAAACACACAAATGTATGAAGCTACCTCACACACACCTAAACCTAAGGCATCTCACACACACACACACACACGGATAAACACCATCATTCTGCATCCTTTCCACACCAAGCAGCAGCCAATCAGATCCACACAAGAGAAAACAATGAAAACACACAAGCTCAGGAC
>CAAKHG010021280.1:0-10865 GCA_901007715.1 Dactylopterus volitans
AAGAGGGGGGATAAAAACACATTTTTCAGTTTCTTTTGTTTTGTTTTTTTTATAAAGAAGGAACTCTGAAATGTTGTTAAACTATTTACAAGTTCAGTTTGAAATTTGAAGTGCTTCCAAGAAGGATGGCAGGTCTTTGCCTCTCAGCTTTTCATTTTTGGCCTGATTAGTCAGAGAGTCCTGGCGGTTTTTAGCCTTGGTGTTTTTTCCTTGAAGCTCTGTCTCTCCAACTGCAGGCACAGGCCCACTTTGACCTTTGACCCTGCCATCATCCTCACAGTAAAACACAAGACCAGATATTATTTCTACATCTAATGAAATGCACGATGAAGCCAGATAGCTTTGAGTAATGATGTCTATATAATATATATTGTCTTATTATACAATATAGTTCACATTTCACATGACAATAAAAGTAATATTACAGGGAAATTGAGTCTTATTTTCAAGTAGACACCTGATTGGATGACGTCTCTCCATCATGGTCGCTGTCAATCAGCCTCTTAGGTTTCCTCAACATTCATCTCCTCCCTGACATATTTTCTCTCAGGAAATGGAAAATTAAATCAAACTTTGTAAACAAGCCGACATGGCGCTACTCTCCCTGTTGTCTCTGAGTCCACTCGACTTTCAAGAGAGATTCCATCTGCGATCCTGAGAAATACTTTAAAGTATCAAGTATCATATACCATTTGATACTCCTGTTCTCAAGTTTCAGAAACCGTTTGAATTTTTCCGATAGCGCCAACGATTCAGGACTTACGGTGTAAGGGAGTGCGTTGGCAAATGAATGACACGGTCAGTAAATGTCTTTGGTGATTGGATAGCACCAACACATGACCCTCGCTACCCACTGTAACGCACCGCATATGAGCGCAAAGCTCCGCTTCTGTGTCTTCAGAAACCATTGGAATTTCGCAATCGGACAAATCTTCGGGGATCTACGGTGTTGTAAAGACGACGTGTGAAATCCCGTCGCCGACCACAGGTTCAGTCTTAAAGGGTCACCTGAAGGCCCCTGGCCCACCCAGGTCATCATGTAAGTAGGGTCACATGAGTCAAGGTGAAGAAGTATGAAACTCCACCAACCAGTGAGAACTGAAGGAGCCTTTTGGATGAAGGTCAAATGTCTTTAACAAGCAGGAGACGTCCAGAGACCTTCCGGCTGAACCTTCACTCTCTTGTTGACGTGTAGTTGAAACAACCTTCACAAACATGTTCATGAGTCTAAGACACAATTCAATTTCACCCCATTAATTTCAGATTTATTTCTCAAGATTAAACTTTGGGAGCTCGAGCTTGTTGTGCTCCTACGAAGAACGTTTCAGTCTGGAGTCAGAAAGCCACTGAACGCACCGTCATCACAGCCAACTAATGAGTAGCCAGCAGTGAACTCATCACAGCTGAAGCCATCAAGCCCCTGCAAAACCTCCACAGTCGCTGCTTACTCTGGGATTCCGTGACTCAGTGATTCCATGACTCAGTGATTCTGTGAGTCCATGACTGAGTGATTCCATGACTCAGTGATTCCGTGATTCTGTGATTCCATGACTCAGTGATTCCATGAGTCCGTGACTCATTGATTCTGTCATTTTGTGATTCTGTGATTCCAGGACTCAGTGATTCCGAGACTGTGGGATTCCATGACTCATGACTCATTGATTCCGTCATTTTGTGATTCTGTGATTCCATGACTCAGTGATTCTGTGACTCAGCGATTCTGTGACTCTGCGATTCAGTGACTCAGTGGTTCTGTGATTCCACGAGTCAGTGATTCTGTAATTCCATGAATCAGTGACTCCGTGATTCCATGACACAGTGATTCTATTAGTCAGTGATTCTGTGACTCAGTGATCCTGTGCTTCCATGACTCCGTGATTCCATCAGTCAGTGATTCCGTGATTCCATGACTTGGTGATTCTGTCACTTCATGATTCTATGATTCCATGACTCAGTGATTCCGTGACTCAGTGATTCTATAACTCTGGGATACTGTGACTCAGTGATTCCATGACTCTGGAATTCCGTGACTCTGGGATTCTATAACTCGGGGATTCCATGACTCAGTGATTCCGTCACTCAGTGATTCTATAACTCTGGGATACTGTGACTCAGTGATTCTGTGACTCTGGGATTCCACAACTGTCTGTTTTCTGACTTGTTTTCATGAACTGTTTCCTGCTGAAGCAACTGAGCTGTGATTTTCTCCAGACGAGCAGAAATCCTGCCAGCTGTTTTTTCAGGAGAACTGGATCATGTGTTTGGGAAAAACTTTCCTGAACACATGAGTCCTCATTTGTAGTTCTAGAACGGAAGTTCACTGTTGTTCTCTGGATGAGTGGGAGGAAACGCACTCAGGTTTAAGTGCGGCAAACAGAACAGTGGAGGTGGCGGCAGGCGTCCGTTTACTTTTGGCCACATGCTTAATTTCCCCAGAAGATGGAGACACGTCTGTGGGACACATCTTTCTTCCTCTCCTCTTCCTCCTCGGTTCACGTCGGCACCGTTGCTACAGCAACAGAGTAAATATAGAGGAGCGAGATGGCGCGTCATCGATGCCCCTCCGTTGCCATGGTGACTGCAACTGAGCCGATGTGGCGAGGTAGACGGAGAGAGAGACGAGTCACGCTTCATTCAGAGGTTCAGATGGGCGTCAGCGCCCTCTTATACACAACCAATGAGCGCCAAGCATCCGCCCCCTCCGAGGTCTGAGGCATAAGAACGAGGCCTCAGTCAACGATGTGCTGATAAGCGCAGATGTGGATATGAATATGCAGAAGATAAAGAACAAGTGTCAGGATGTCGCTCCCGTGTGTAGTTCAAGCCAGATGGACAAATGACTTTCCTGCGTTTTAGTTTTCTTGTTCAGACAGACAGACAGACAGACAGATAGATAATCGGACAGACAGACAGATAGATAATCGGACAGACAGACAGATAATCAGACAGACAAACTCTCTTTGAGTATCACTTTTCATACAAATGATGTAACGCAAAGTGCTTTACAGAATAAAAATAAGTACGATACGATACAGCTTTATTGTCCCGCTTTGGGAAATTTGTCATGGACTCAGAACTGCGTCCACAAAGACAACAAACAAGACATCACCAGGCAAACCGTCCCAACAACATTTACATTATAGTATTGCACATATCCCATAATATTACACATTACACTTCCATACACCATACATACATACATACATACATACATACATACATACATACATACATACATATGTATATACATTCATATTACATGCTAAAAGATCACCATTATAAAAGCACTATAAAAATTATTGAAAAATCTTCAGCCTCAGGCAGCATTGTTTAGGAATGTGATGGAGTTTGGGACAAATTAATTCTTAAAACGGTTGAGATTACAGTTGGGAACTCTGTATCGTCACGTCATTATGTTCTAAATGAAGAATATAGGCTGGGTCAGTCACTATCCTCTGGGCTTGCCTAAGAACAGTAAGATAAATAAAGAAGTGAAAAATAAGGATTAAATTTCAAAAAGATGCCCCCATTATCTGTTTTTTGCTGCAATTTATAAGTAAAAAAAAATATTACAAGAGCTGAGGAAACAACTAAATTGATAACCTATGCAATGCTAACACGCTAACATGGGCTGATGTTGTATGTAAATATAAGAAGGGAAATATTACATGGATAAGATACAAAAAGGACTGCCTCGAATATGTAAATAAATAAATAGAGATATAAATATAAGGATTCAATTTACAGCCGGAATCAATACTCAGGCGGGGTCGGACTCCAGTGAAGGGGAGGGACTCACTGGACTCCAGTGAAGGGGAGGGACTCACTGGACTCCAGTGAAGGGGAAGGACTCCCATGACAGCACAGGTTAATCGGTGTGAGATGATGTTTCACTGATCAGTTTTGTTTTATTTTTGCTAATTTCCTATACTGTTTTAGCAATTTATTGCTAATTTACTGTCTTCCCCCTCTCCCATGTTTATGAGAAATTAACGTGAATTTTCTGAGGAGTTGTGAGAATATAAACTTTTACCTGAGTGAAGCTGAAGCTAAGTGGAGTGTGACAGCATGAAGCTGCAAACATCATCATCATCATGCTCACCTGCTTCTGAGGTCCCGCAGAGGAGCGACATGGTGACCTTTGACCCTCTCTAATGGTCACAGAGGAGACGGGGGGTTAGTTAATGGAGCCGCCCGCCGACCAGATGACTGACATGACATTAAGATCATCAGCAGCAGCAGCAGCAACAGCAGCAGTGTCTGGCACCAGCCGTGTGTGTGTGTGTGCGTGTGATGGAGCGTGTATGTGTGTGTTCGTGTGTGCGTGTTTATGCATGTGTCGTGCGTGTGTTTAATAAAAGTTTTTAGCTGAGTACTCGTGAGAAACGATGACAAGAAATTATTGATCAACTACATATAAAGGTTTTTGCTGCATTCATGTCAGAATGAAAGTATGAACGTTCAGTTGACTTCTCATGCAGGAATTAAACTTTGGCTTTTTTACGATGGAACCAGGAACTTAAACACCCATGAATTCTTCTGAAACTGACCTTGAAACTAAGTTGATATAAATATCTGCAGATTGGAAAATGAATTTTCACAATGTTGTAAACTTTAGTTCTCAAAGTCCTGCTGATTTTCCAGAATCTTAAAAGTCTTTAACCTAAAAGTGAATGATTTATATGATGATGTCAACTCACACACACAACTAATGTAGGCCAGCTGGGTATGCATGTGTGTGAGCGCGTGTGTATGATCTCCTCCAAAGCCAAAGCTGCTTTAATTTGTTGTTACAAATTCCACCAGGGATTTCAGCACTTATGAAATATTCTGAACACACTGATATACTCTGAGACACACACACACACACACACACACACACACACACAGTTTATTTATGACACGGATTATACATGTTTTTATTTCAGTGTTGCAGCTAAATATGAATGAGGTCATGTTTTATTTTGAAAGAGTTAGCAGATGATGCTTCCTCCTTTGCAGCTTCTGCTGGTCTCTAATCACTGTTGATAAGTAATGAGGTTACTTCTGGTCTCTGACTGGTCGTTGTTGTCACTCTGGTCCACAACTTCATCGAGGCTGAGCAACAGTTTCACATGCTAACACTGCTAAGCTAGCTGCAAACTGGACAAACAAACTGGACGGCTGAATAATGAGAGTAAACATGTAACTAATTACTTCTAAAAATCATACAAGTAGCATGTAACGAGTAACCTAAAGTATTTTTCAGTGAGCTGAATGAAGGAATAAGACGATGAGTGAAAAAGACGATTAGGTAAAAGGGGTGAAAAGACAGGCTGTTTAGTTTTCCACTGAGATTTTGGTCACGAGGGCGTCTTGAGCCAGAGAGTGCGGTTTCTTCCCATGACCTTTGGCCTTGAACCTGCTCATTATTGGCTGCTGCTTATTAAAGTGATGGTAGACGAGATTTGTCACTCTGTCACTCTGAATGTTTCTGTGTCATGTGCAGTTCATTTTCTGGCTGCTAGCTGCAGCTACAGAATCGATAGCATTAGTGTGGCATTCAGGAAAGTACAGTAAATCGCTCTTTTCTTAAAGAGCACAAGGAATCATTCTTAAGACTGGTCGGTTGGTGGGTGGGAGGAAGGGAGAGGAGGCGCTGTGCCAATTACTCAAAGAGTAATTTCCTCATTTATGACTTAATTATGTTATAAATGTAAACGGAAGGAGCTGCAGCTACCCAGAGGGCAACACTGTTCAGCTCACACACATGCACACGCACATGCAAACACACACTGACATTTTGCACTTGTTCACCCTGACCTCTGACCTTCAACCATCGTTCTCATATTAAAAGTCAGCTCTGGTACTCATGTGACGCACACACTGGCCTTTTATTCATAAGAGGAAATTTGGAGCTCATTAATGTAGCAACACAGTTGCACATGAAATATTAATTCATGAAAACAAGGAGGGACAATTAATGTAATTAGTCAGGAATGACGACAGTACTAATGATGGTGTATGGTTGTGTGTGTGTTGTGTGTGCGTGCGTGTGCGTGTGTGTGTGTGTGTGTGTGTGTGTGTCTCCTGCTAACTTGATCTAATTACCTGTAACGAGGCAGCAGAGCGTCTGGAGCTCCAGGACGCCTGGGGGCCTTTCAGAGTCTCTCTGCCCAGCCAGGAGTCTCCTCTTCTGGGGACAAAAGCATGTCTGTCTCTCGGAGGAGAAAATCCCCATAAACGGTGACGGTCACTGTTCTTTTTTTTTTTCCTGTAAGAAAAGGTGGACGTTCATCCTCCGTGACTTTAGCGGATTAACCTCGATAACCGTCCTCGCTGTCGTCACAGAAGATGACAGAGGTTGTGGTCTAGCTTCGCTGATTCTCTATTAGGATGCAGAATTATTCAGGGTTCTATGTTTTATTTTAGTGCATTTGACCTTTAGTTCTGTCAGTAATGAACAAGTGTGACTCCAGATTTGAACATTCAAAGTGAGACAGCGAGCAACCTTTTAATCAAACTTTAAGATCACCATGACAGCAGATTGAATATGATCACAACTGTCACCACAGAGATGACACTCAGAAAAAGTTTTAGCTGAAGTTACTGAGAGATGAAAATGAATTCGCGTTGTGGCGATCTGCCACCATGTTCCTGCTTTGATTCAAAGTTTTGTTGTTATGATGACCGGAATGTGTTAATGACGGCTCACCTGCCGTCTCTCATCCCATCCTGTTCGTGGTAGCCAATCATTGCGGCAGCCGTAAATAAAACTAGTATGATGGCGGCACTCACAACTAGGAAGAGCTGAATGGCCACCGGTGGCCACCCCATGGCCGCCCTAGCCTTTTAGATCGTGAGTTCGAGTGATAATAATTGTGTCGCCTTGTGGGGGGGACATGGAAGCCGTTTGGAGAAGGTTGGCGTGGCTTCCAGATGGATATAACCCCGACGTAGCGGGAAACTTGTTGGGTGGCTGCTAGCCGTAGACTGTGGAGTGAGGCGAGAGGGCCCACTCGGGAGACAAAGGAGGCGCAGAGTGAAATCTCCAAAGATTGTTGACAGAAGCGATTGCTTGAAGTTTTTTTTTTCATCTACCAAGTTTACCCCCATAAAATAAGGGACCCTTTTTTGGATTTTCTTTTGTTCTGATCTGTGACTTGGACACTGCATTTTCGCCGGAAATGCTGAATTCCATTTTTTGCTTGAATACAGATTTTGGTTATGAATTTATGTTTATCTGTGTGCTTCGGTGTGTTTGGCCTCTACTGCATTATAAGGTACATTAGAGTGTAGGACACAGAGCTGAGGTATCTTTGTGGCGGTTCTGAACCCTTAACCATACATTGCTGGGGGAAATACCAGCTGGCACCCCAAACCCTCTTACAGGCACATTATTTAAAAACCGCTATGTGATTTTTCACCTCACATTTATGTGGTGACTAAGATGAAAGATGGTAAAATAGCTCCACCTCCATCCATGAAGCCCTGTTGTTCTAAAGTTCTAAGCTACTTAAGATATCAATGGAGGCTATCACTAAGCTACTAACCACTAAGTTACTCGCGGAAGCTATCGCTAAGCTATCTGATTACCCGTGGAGGCTATCACTAGGGTGCCCAAGTTACTCGCAGAGGCTATCGCTAAGTTACCAATTGATGCTCCACCTATCTAGAACATTTGTTAGTCAAAGGAATCACGGTTACGTTTTAAACACAAACAACACAGCAAGCAACTGTTGCATTCTGGGAGATCAAACTGATGACTTATCGAAGCGGCGAGACCAGCAGGGCATGATGGGACTGTGATGATAATACATCTTTTGAAAAATGATATATGTTTGGTATGCTGTATACTGAATAGGCCACTATATGTAAATCAGTAATTTGTTACTACGAAATACCGGCATCAGTGTCGGCTCCAAAACAGTGGCATTGGTCAGGTTCTGGTGTCAGTGGGGGTTTGGGTCAGACCTTTTCCAATATTCAAGCTTTCATGAGCCACTGGATTTGTCTGCAGTTGACCGGGAACAACGTTTCCATGATGACACTTGAGAATGAAGCAGCTCACTAACAACGGTGCCATGGTTGTTGAGGTGTTGTGTTCAGGCGCTGTCAGATAACTAATAAAAAACAAAATTATCAACAAAAAAAAATGAACGCTTGAGGAAACATCATGTGGAATATCAGTAACATACTAGATTTCAATCAGGTCAAAACTTTTACAGTAAAAACAAAATATAACTTAAACATCATATCTTTTGGACTTATGAAGCATCTAATGACGGGCTCGTCTGAGCCAGTGGATCATTTCGATTATGCGGGTAGAGATACGGCGGGTGTGTGTGGGACGCTGTGCTTCACCGAGCTCTACAGCTCCAACAACGGCGCTGCCAGACTATAATCATGTCACATCTGGATGCGTAAACCACATTTTTAAACTCTAAATTATTACTCCTCTCCCAAATGATCCTAAATCCGCGTTACACGACACAGAAACCGTTTTAATCTTGGTGTCAGTTTTTACGTACAGCTGTGTGTCTTCTCCACCAAGCCGACTGCCTGTGCGTTGAGCGGAAATGCATTCTGGGATAGATGGCTTTGTGAAGTTCACAAAAGTCGCCATCCGATGCAGACTTGGTGGACGGAGCAGGAACACCGCCAATGGGGACCGAACTCACCGCTTGCTTACTTGTGAATTGGAACATGACTTGGACTGCGGGTGATGATATTTCACAAGTATGGGAGTCTGCAAGTACAGAGAAGTACGCACAAGTACGCACTTTGAGAAACAGCCAATGACATCACCAGAACAAGATGGTGCGTCTGTATCAGTCTGATTTAACATAATTTCTAATGTGTTGCCTCGTCAACTGACACTGAAAAGTGGTGAATTGTCCCTTTAAGGCCATATCACATGGGGAGTTGTTTGCACACTTTAAACTACAATCATCAGCATTGCATCAGTGATGATGTCATAATTTTTTAACCATGAGCATTAGTGTCTTAGTGGAAACCAGCAGTTGCGTAGTTCCAGTGTTCCCTCGCTGCATTGTTACAGAAGGTTCTTATTCAGCCTGGAACTACGGTGTCTCTTTGGTGACAGTAACTCCATAATAACTGATCCAAAACATTGAACGTCTTTTATCAATATTTGATCCATGACGGCTCACCCAATCAGAGGTGAGCCATCATGGCGTCCACCAATGGGAGGCTGCTGTGACTCTGCCTGCTACTAAAGTAGGAAGTGCCACGACCCTCTTTATCTATGCATCACGAAGGAAGAGGTCTCACTCTGACTAATCATGAGCAGACTCACCTGTAGAAACACCTGTAGAACCAAAACACTTTGTAGAAACACGCGTGAATATTGTGTCGACTGTTTCACCTACAAGCTTCATTTTTTACTTCCTGATTCACAACAAGACACCAGAGAAGAGTTTTAGTCAGCAAACTTTGGCGTGCGCTCTGATGACATCACTGCAGCATAAACACTCATCTCTCATTCTGGTGTGATGTTTTTTTTGTTAAACGGAGCTCGTATGTGGCTTTCCTCTCTGTACCAAATCACAGCATCGTCATGGCAACCAGTTGATCCTCAGTCACCTGCCAGGCACCAATCAGCCTCCTGTGAGGAGAAGCTGCGTGTGCGTGTTTGGAAACTAGAATAAGGAGGACCAGAACGACGCAGAGACCTGCGAGCCAATCAGGGTTGCTTTGACCTTATTATGGCACCCCCCTCCTGGCCAATCAGTGACGTTGATCATCATGTGACAGCAGAGCAAGTAGACATGAAAGTTTCAGTTTCAGATATTTGAGCTTGACTTTGAACATTTCTTTTGCTTCTATGACATCATGACATCATCTATGTGGACCTGCAGCCATCTGCATGTCCTGACTGGGCAGCTAGCTAACGTGCATCAGGAGAAGCTGGAGTGAAGTTCAGAGTCGCTCATCTCAGGATATTTTTCTGTAAAACTGAATTGCGACAGAAAGATGACACAAATCACTATTTCTGCAACTTGAAATAGAAACTTGAAAATAAATTGATACACTGTGGTGTAAATGACAGCTGCAAAATAATATACAAATACCAAATTTAATAGCGATAATGTAGATAAAACCCCAAAGCTGTCAACTAAAAGTACAACGGCACTCACAAATAAGATTAATGTTTTACTCGTAAGCACGCTCTCAAAGACGCAGCCAGGCGAGTCACGCTGAACCGTCAACAGCCGAAGAGATGACAGCAGGGAATGGAAGAGTATGATGATCAATCATTAAAAAAAAGAAAATACCAAAAATGTATGCCTGTAATACACACAGAACACGACATTGTGGCATTGTTGCCAATGCAACGACAAACAGCTGGTCTATATGGATTAGACACCAGAATAGCAGAGTAAATGCAGTGCCGCCGCCAGCAAGCTTCTGGACATAAAGACTGGGTTCAGGAGCGTCTTCAGCCTCCTGACGCTCAGATCGGAGGCTGGCACGCTGCCACCGCCAACCCGTCATGCAACCATCCTCTCCACAAGCTCCACCCTCTTCTCAGGGTTCATGTTCGGACTGGTGGCCAGCTTTCACACTGATAATCGCAATGTTGACCGTTAGACCAAATGTGCGTCTGGCATCTCGTGACTAAACAGGAGACGTGGCTGGTGATGATGAGCCTTTAACTGCAAGCTGACTGGTCTCTGTGGCTGAATTATTGATGACTGTACTGATAACATTTAAAATTTTGTGTGTGTGTGCGTGTGTGTGTGCTTGTGCGCGTCAGTGCTCATACGTCCCTCCCTGCGAGCGTGACAACCAGAAGAACAGAGACAGCGTCCTGCGTTGGGAGGACTACTTCACCAAAGAGGTCAGCAGCCAATCGTTTACCT
>CAAKHG010021280.1:10885-23385 GCA_901007715.1 Dactylopterus volitans
AAACCGGGAATGTTTGATGTTGCTAACTGACACTTCATCGTTGTTGCATTAAAGCGGTGCCCTCTCATCAAAATCTTTTCCCACCTCACAATTTGCTGGCTGTGACCTTTGACCCTTGACTATGAGCGTCTCTGTGTCGCCAGTGCTCGAACGGCCATATTTACGGAGCTGCAGAAACTGACACAGACCGACATGTTCCAACCAGGGTTAAAAACATTCTACAGTCCTACAGTTCATTTATCAGACACATTTGTTGAAGTGACGTTCATGGGACAGCTCAACGAAGCAGGTTGAGGTCTGATAGGATGAAGGTGCCTCAGGTGGCGAAGGAGGGGTTGACGGAGTGTGGAGGACAGGATATATGAATATAAAAAAAAATCTCCCTGCAACCCCCTTCCCCCAGGCAGTGGTTGTGATGTCCTCCTGATGCTGGGCTCCTCTACCAGAGACCTGGCCTGGGAGTTTAAGGGTTCTTAGCAGTATCTTAGCTGTTCCTATGACTGTGATCTTCTGGACTGAGGCTTCAGATGTTGACTCTGTTGGAGCCACTTCCCCAGTTTTGGGGTGACAACCCCCCAGTGCTCTTACTGCCACAGGAAACACCTCGGTTTTGACCTTTAACTTGTCTTGCAGATGTTCCTTCAGCCCTTGGTTCTTCTCAGTCTTCCAGTGTTCCTTGTTCCTGATGTTGCTGTCCAGCTGCTGTCCAGTTGATCAGCCACTATTTTTTGGGGTCCTTCTAATCCGTAGTGGATGCGGATGTTCCTGTACACTATCCCAGTTACTTGGTTGTTCCTCTCCGTGCTCTCTGGTCCATCATCTTCTTCCCTGCTGTCTGTGCTGAACCGTCTTGGAGGCATGTTTGCACAGCTCGAACCTTGACTTTTGTGCACTGTCGTAGATCTTGGCCTCTGTGGTTCTTGTGCTTCGGGCCTGTTCTTGTGCAGCCATGATTAAAGCTTCTGTGCTGTTTGTTAGTTCTGTGTTCTCCAGCCATTGGCTGGACGCCTTGATTTCAGCCACTTCCTCTGTCTGACTGTGGTACCTGCCATGTAAGGGCTGGTCCTTTCCTTTCACCTGACTCTTCAAGACTTTTTGAGCTCTCTGGAGGTACTTACTGTGGTTGACTTCCTTGAAGCCCCCTCATGGTTGCTGTTTGCCTGTGGAATTCTCAGGTATTTCTAGCTGTCCGAAACATCTTCTCTTCTGCCTTCTGGTAGCTCCACCCCCCCAGTTGCAATCGTCTTTCCTGTCTTTGATACCACCCCACCACACTTTTCTAGTCTGAATGACATGCCCATGTCCAGCAGTGGGGGCACAACATCTCCCTGGCAGTTGGCTTGCAGTTGGATTCAAAGGTTGTCTGTCATAGTCTCATTTAGCTGGTTCTTGTTCCAGGAGATTGCTGTGCTCTTCTCCCCCGGTGACTGTGTTTATTATCATATCACTCATACCTGATCATTAAAAATCGTGCTTAAGGATCCTAAATATATAAATTACAATCATCAGACGCTTTTATTAAAGTGACCTTCATCGGAGACCTCAACAACACCAGCAAGGACCCTGCCACAGGGAGCCACAGAGGAGAACAGTCCGGCTAGTGACCTCTGACCTTGTTGTGGAGGCTGTGTCAGTCTTCTCTCACTGGCCGAGCATAGAGGGCGGGAGGGAGTGTAGACCTGCATGAGCCAGTTCGGGTAAGAGGGAGATTTATTGGCCACAGTTTTGTAGGTAAGTGTCAGGGTTTTGAATTTGACGCAGCAGCTGGAAGCTGGTGGAGCATCTGACCATCAGGGTGACGTGTGCAGTTCTTGGTTTGTTAAAGACCAGACACGGCGACGTGTTCTGGATCACCTGCAGGGGTTTGAGCGGGGATGCCAGAGGCCAGTAAAAAGTCACAGTAGATATGACGACTGCCTGAGCCAGGAGTTGTGCTGCATGTTCATACAAGAAGGGTCCAATCTTCCAGTTCTGAATGGGATCAGAAGGAGCACATTCCTGCCTGTCTTGCCTCTTTTATTCAGGTTACTGCAGCGCTTCTGATGCAGCATCATCTTCATCCTCCCATGATTCCCCAGCGACACTCACCTGCCACCTGCCTTTATTTATATCTCTGCTCCAGAGGGGTGGGGCCAGTGCTGCAGATAAAATCTTCTTTTGTAAAACTGAGAAAGTAGAACACTCAAGTGGTTTTATGAGGTAAGGAATACATGGGTAGATGATTCCAGATATGAGATGAAGGTGTTAAAGCTGTGTATTGCAACAACCCATGTGCCCAAACATGAAGGTCTGTGATGACGGAAATAGCAGTTGTATGTCGTACATCACTCACCCCGCTATGTTTATCTCTTTTTCCTCTGGGAGGCTTTTAATTTGAAATATCTGTAGGAAGTGACACCAGATGATACACAGGAAATACTTTTTTCATTTGTTCACTTCGTCCTTCTTGTGATTTCAGACCTGATGACGTGTTGTGGCGCCGATCCCATGACACCAGCGTCCTGCTTCACTGTGTCCTCTGGCCAATGGTGTCGCTCCTTCTGGGCACGCTCATTGTGCTCCTGACAGTGTGCGCTCGCTCCCTGGCCGTGCGAGCCGAGGCCCTGCAGAAACGAAAATGCTCTTACGAGGTATGTCAAGACCTGGGGACCTCGGATCGCCATGGCAACAAGGCCGACGAACCCCTGGTGACAAACTCTGACCCTGAGCTGTCCTCCCCCACGGGGACCCTGCCGTTGTTTGCGGTGCCGGTGCGCCGCCGTGAGCGTGAGCATTAGGAGGAGACCACTTTTCTGATGAAAAAACCTTGCAAGACACTGCGAGCTGGTGGACGAGTGAGTGAGAGAGAGACGCTGAGGATGCCGCCAACAACCCGCCGCTGAGGTTTATATGTGAAAACAAGTGTGTGCAGACGATGATGGGAAATCTTTGTTCCAGCAGCTTTCCTCTGAGGCGAACCCACGGATGAATCCTCAGATTGTATTTTTCCACCGGAGTCGCGAGGCTTCACCGGATCATGTGACCTTAGACTCGACTGTAGCTCCTCCCCAGTAGCCACGAATGTTTCTGAGCGGCGAGCTAACGCGCTGCTTCCGTCCTTCCACTATCCGCCTTGATGCTCTGCGGCTCTCCTGGTAGCTGGCGAAGAACATCTGATGATTGTAGCCGATTCTTACTCGCCGTGTTCGTCTTCATCTGAGTTTCTTATATTACACGTGCAGACTAGGACTGATTCTGTCCACCTGACACGACCACGCGTCCCATTAATCTCCTTAAATGTTAAGCTTGTTAACTGCCGTTAACGATTGTCATCATTGCATCATTCCATTCACAGCTGATGCGTCTGGATGTTTGCGTTAGTTTGTAGCTTATGTTGTTGTGTCATGTTTGCACTTCTCAAGTCTCAGTTAACAAAAATGAAATAACAATCGCAGTCTGGGATAGTGAGATAACCAGAGTCTGACCGATACTGGATTTCTGGAGCCGATACCGATGTTTCAGAGCTAGATATATAACTCATCAAAATCTTTCCAGTCATATAAACTCTGTGCCGTACCATTGTGAGTACGGCCTACATCTCCCATCACGCCCTGCAAGTTATCAGTTTTCTCTCCCAGAATGCAACAGTTGCTTGCTGTGTTGTGTCCATTTATAACGTATCTGTGATTCCTTTGACTAGCAAACATTCATTGGCTGACGGTAAAATGTTCTAGATAGGCGACACACCAATGACGGTAGACTGTCATAGTCAGCATGGATGGAGGGCGCCCTCTGCTTGACACCATTTGTCACAATAACTGATTAATGTCTTACGATAGTGTTCGGTCTTAAATGCAGTTGAATAGAAGCACTTAACATTGATGCATATTGGCTTTATATTGGAACTTCATATTGGCGCATATTTGCCTTTTTTCCCGCCAAAAGTGCTATGTCAGTGAGACGAAAAAATTGGCCAATAATATCGACCGTCCAAGAAATCAGTCGGGTCCAAAGATGATGAGACATGACAACTTGAACAGAGAAATGAGAGGAGAGACAGAAGGCAACAGCAGCCGAAGTTTTCACCAACAATGTAAAAACATTGTTGTTTTCAGTTTTACCGTTTTCGATGTTTGAACTGCTTCGGCCCGGGTTCACGATGACTTGAAGTCTTTCAAGTGTATTTTATCTTTTAAAGAATCAGTAACCGAGGGACCAGAAGAGTCCTACTGTAGCAGCAATCGACCAATCAGGTAGGAACGTTGGACGCATTCAGGGAGACGGTCGTTGTGGCGCGGGAGATTCACCTGCTGGGTGTCTGTCGCCCCAACCGTTGTCTGGCAGGTAATGACCACCTAGAATCAGCAACATTCATCTCTCTTAACATTCATGACTCTCTGGCAGCGTTTGCATACTTCTGGCTACATTGTGTCAACCCTGTTGAGGTGACGTCGCCCAGCAGGTCGTCTCATTTTTCTGCTTGTAGCTTTGCTGCTGCGATTCGTCACAGTCATTCATCTCTGTTTCACTTTAAACTGGAATCAGGAGCTTCAAGAGACCAGAGCAGCAAACTCGCTGTGTCACCCTGTCTTGTCTCACCTCGTCACGTCTCACCCCGTCCCGTCTGACGCCGTCCTGTCTCGCCGTCCTATCTCACCCGGTGCTGTCTCTCTGTCCTCCTGCAGTGATTTGATGAGTAGCAGCAGCCTCTGATGACTCAGCCAATGAGCAGTGGTGTCATTCATACATCGTTACCGCTAAATATTCGCTTCAACTTTACTCTAAGACGTCACATTACTTCCTCATATTAATACCATGTCTCAACAGCCAATCAGACTCAAGGATGCACTGATCATAAGGTCAAAGGTCGCTGTAATCACAAACAAACGTCTAACTGAATTATACGATCAATTATTCATTTTTCTACTTTTGACACATTTCATACAATTCATTCAAAGTCTCACCACATAGATGATGGACAGACATGGATGTTAGCTGCGTCTTTATTGGCTGCTGGAGGGAAACGGTCACACGGTTTCATTATTAACGTTAAACTATAAAAACAAGTTGAACAACACCAACAAAAATACGAACAAACCAATGAGTGAAGGTGGAGGCGACTCAGAGCACCTTCACGCCTTCTGGATGTTAATAATTATATTTTACAGAATTTAACAAGCTATTAGGCATTTTTGTGGATGACATCACACTGCTGTTGTGCTGCTGCAGCTGACCAATGAAAAATAGCGAGACAACGTTCAGCTCGACTCTGGACGTCTGGATTTGTGTCGATATCCATTTGACCTCATTCTTGTTTTTATCTGTTTTTACTGTTAAAAGCTGGAAATATCTGATTACTTCAAATGTTGTTTTTTCAGTTAAATAGATTTCATTTCAACTTTTACATTTTTCCTGATGGTTGTTTTTTTGCTCCTGGAGATGATGATGATTTCAATGTGGTAACTGTTGGGTCGACTCTGCACCGCTGCCTGCAGCCATCTTGTCGACCGTGTGACCAGGTAGCCGCTTTGCCATGTGTCAGGACCACGATGATAACCATGACGATGATGACCATGACGACGACGATAACCGTGACGACAATAACCATGACGATGATAATCATGCTAAGCACGACAAGCATGACGATGATGATAGCCATGACAACGGTGAAAACAATGACGGCGATAATCATAACAATCATGATGACGATGACGACAATAACAATGACGATGATGACAAACATGACAACGATGACGGTGACCATGACGACAACAACAACATCCATGATAACCATGATAACCATTACAACAATGATGATAACCACGACGACAATGGTAACCATGATGATGATGACCATCATAACCATAATACACATGACAACCGCAATGATGATAACCATAACAATGATAACGATAGTGCCTCATAGACCTTTGAATAAAAACACCTGAAAACTTCTGACGTCTCGTCTCCTTAAATGTGAGATCACAAATGAATCGGCTTGTTTTTATGGATGGAAGAGAAGAGACGTTACTACTGATATTTCCTAATTTAGTATTCAAGCTCTATGAATATGCTAATCGTGCCCCGCCAGCACCTCTATTCATTTCATAGCAGGTGCTCCATTTTTCTTCTTGGCCAAAATATCATTTCCCTCATAGCTTGCAGATGGTTAATTTCACATTTAATTTACATTTTTAATGATCAAAGACCTGAACAATAAAATTAACACATGTATTGATGATCAGTAGATCAGTACATCCAGCAGACATCTACTGATGTCATCTGTTCAGCTGGATCTTATTTTATTCCTTCAACTAAAAAGTCTTTTGATCGACATTCTCAATTCCCCTTCCTTCGTCTCGCTAAATCTTCTTCTTCTTCTGTGTAAGAAGAGGTGCTTCAACGTCAGTGAGACGTTCCAGGATCTCCGAGATGATGAGGACTAATTCGTTTATCCAGAAGTCTGATTGTTAAGATGACGGTGATGGTGACATCATCTTACATCACTTACCCAATCAGCAGATGTCAAACCATCGCTGATGCCCTTTCATGTAGGGTTACTGCTGTCATTCAGTACGAGTGAATACTCACCTGTGATTAGCTTGCCAGTGGAGATGGACGCCATCAGGAATAACAGGAAGTAGGCGGGGCAGCAGACAACTTCGAGCCATGGGAGGCGGTTTGGCCTGGTGGGACAGGAAGTTCTGGCCTGATGTATCTGGGTTACCCAGTTCTGCTGGGCCCGGCGGCGTCCTACATCAGCATGCCAGTCACACGTTAGACCGCCAGATGCTGTGAGAAAATGACCAGAAGGATTTCTCTCCTCCCGTTTGGTCCACCCTCTCTGGTGGGTCAACATGACGTATGATTGGCTGAGTTTATCACAGACGTCTGCTAAATGAATTGTAGACTGTTGCTCCATGTAGACCCGGCATTGCTGTGGGGCGCATTGCTTGTGAACCAGGATATGAGAGGAACCTGTGTCGTCATGGTGGGGGACATTGTTAGGTCCGGAAAATTCATGAATAATCAGAATAATTACAGTTATGAGGCACAACAACCTAAAAGCGTTAATATGGTCACTTAGCAACAACACGGAATCAAATCATTCACAAATTTGACATGAATGTTTACACACGGAAATGAAAGGTTATGAAGCAAGAGCTTACTGTTGTCATGACAACAAATAATTATAGTTTCCTTTACATCAACGTCGATTCGTCACGCTGAGGTGTGAGGAAACGAGGCGGCAGCGATGGCCGTGGCGTTATCGTAACTCATAAATGACCGTGACTGGTCAGATATTCAAATGTCGCTTCGTCACTCTCCGTTTCCTCCCCGGCGTTTCATTATTCAAAGGTTTCATTTTCTCCTGACAAAAGAAACACTCTAATCAGCCATTGGTGCTTTTCCTCCCACCATTAGCCTAGCTTAGCGAGTTAGCTGCTGGTTGCTAACTCAGCTCAGTTCACTCTGGAGCTTTGACAGCTGTGCGCATTACTGTTGCCATGCTCACAGGTTGCAGACTCTAAATTTACAGCGATTAAACTTGAGCTCGGGCATGTATGCATCATATCCTTTTAATGAATGTGGTGGGCCAATCAGAAAAAAAATATTCATCCTCATCATCATCTAAGATAATAATTCTGATATTGCAGCATAAATGGTTAGATGATCTGCGTTTATTATTATTATTCCAATAAAATAAAATTCCGGATATAATGTAAGTAGTTGTATGCTGATGATCAACTGTTAAGTGGGAAACACGCACGCACACACACACACACACACACACGAACACACAGTTTGGCAGCTAATTTTAATAATAATCCAGTTTACATGAAGCTGACAGCAAGTTATGAAACTTCTTTACATTCTTTTTATTGCTGAAGTTGTAATTAACATCACAAATGAGTAAATAGATATCAATCACAATATCACAAACATATGCAAAACTGAAACATTCTGGGTCAATGAGTTGAATTAGTTTGGACTCGTTAATTGTGATATTAGTTTTTGTGTAAAATATTCAGTTATTTCCCCTTAAAATTTGATAATCATTAATATCACAGCCAAGCAATCTTTCCTGTTGATAATTTAATAAAAACATCTTCAAACATGAGCAGATGAACATGCAGTTTACTAAAAAATTTTACCAAAAACTTTAAACTGTCAATAAAAACCGTGTTTGTTTCTGTATTTTCTAAAACTAAATATAGATATTTTCCTGATGTAATTGTTTTTTTTCTCTCTGCATTTTTTTTTTAATTTTTCAGAGATTAAAAGTTCATCTACAGCTGGAGCCATTCCAGTTTCTGCAGGTTAAATTTCAGTATAAATTTTAGATCCTTTGTATGAATTATGATGCAGTTTAAGACATATTTGACAAAATCCACCTGATAACCTTGATAGTATATGATAGAGTATTTGGAACATTCACTGTAAAAACCTCATCACCCACTCACATTTTTAAAGAAATTTTGAAATTCAAATTTTTGTCACTTGTAGGACTTTTTAGTGACTTGTGGATACCCTGTCAATGTGTTTTCATAATAAAACGTATTTTGTTGAAAAGAAAATTAGAAAAGACTTTCCATGAACTCAAAGAAGAACCACATGTTTAAATAGTTTATCATTTTTTCAATTTAAACTGTGTAAATTCAGCTGGTTTGATTTCGTAAATGCGAGACTGGAGAAGCAGAACGATACACAGCATGAGTGCCATTATATGTTCATGATATAAAAAAGGAGAATATTTACATACAGCATTACCTGGAACTTTAAATAAACAGCTTATATGGAGGTTATAAATGGCTTTCCTTCCCGCCCACGGTGCTTGATAGTTAGCCACTACGCTAACGATGCTCGCTAACATCAGAACAACCAGTGTTTCAACATCTCTGCATGAACGATGAGCTTTGAACAGCTCGCAGCTCTACCAGTCAACCAGAACCAGAACCCTAACCCCAACCTTTATGACCTTACCCTGACCCCATAACCTTGCCCCAACCCTGTAACCTTACCCCAACCCTATAACCTTACCCCAACCCTTTAACCTTAGCCCAACCCTGTAACCTTACCCCAACCCTATAACCTTACCCCAACCCTAACCCTTACCCCAACCCTATAACCTTACCCCAACCCTTTAACCTTAGCCCAACCCTGTAACCTTACCCCAACCCAATAACTCTCACCTGAACTTGAACCAAACCCTATAACCCCAACCATAACCTGAACCATAACCTGATTCTGAACCCAAATCTGAACCCTAACCTGAACCAAACCCTATAACCTGAACTACAACCTGAACCCGAATCCTATAACCCTATAACCATGACGAATCTTATCACCCAAACCCAACTTGACGTTTCTACATTTTCCTCCGTGTGAAAGTGACTGAAGTAAAACATGAAGTGAGAAACCAGCTGGCTGAGGTATCGAACATCATGTGATGGCATCAGTTTCTGACGGTGGCCTCCTCCTTCCTGTTCATGTGATCAACGTCCGCTGTAGATGAAGTCTGAGGACAAAGTGGCGACATGACGAAGTTTATTCACCAAAGAAAAACTGATAAACATTAAAGTGGGTTTAATACCTTGGGATTAATTCACTGGGGTTAATAAAATGGATTAATTCATTGGCATTCATAAAATGAAACTACTTTATTGAGATCATAAAATGGGATTAATTTATTGGAATTAATAAAATGGGATTATTTTCAGATTGACTAAATGGGATTTTTTTTTATTGGAATCAATAAAAATGGGTTTAAGTGATTGCTATAGCTAAAATGGGATTATTTCATTAACAAATTGTGTTTAATTTCTGTGGACTAATAAAACAGGATTTCCACTGAGATGCAGTGCTGAATGCTGATTGGTGGAGACATTGTGGCAAAAATAGCTGCATCATGTTCAATCCTGATCGATGTCCTCTAATTATTGTCACATTTATCATTATGAAATATGTGCTTGTGCTATACAAGATTATGAGCTACAATATATAATATGAAATAATTACTATAATACAATGAAACAAATAAATCAATTATCAATATCGCTTTGCTGATACGATGACACGTAAGCATCGAGAGTGGCGTCATGATGCAGATCCATGTCGGCGGCCATGTTGGCCTGATGATGCGCTCACCGTGGCAGTACTCGGGGTTGAAGTTCTCATAGATGGGGTAGAGCGGGTTCTCCTGCTCGCTGCGATGCTTCCTCGCACGCAGGACATCCCGCACACACTGGTGCAAGAAGGCGTACTGACACTGCGACACACAGGGGGCGCCGTCACTACCATTACACGACCGTTACACCCGGCGAATGGCGGCGGTGGCAGGCAACATACCTCAGTCTGCACCATGTGCTGGCGGTGCAGCCGGAGGTCAAACACGCAGCCATAGAGGTCGACGGTTCCTTTGGAGTCCAGCTGCTGCAGAACCCGATCCAAGGCGATGAACGTCCCCGTACGGCCGACACCGGCGCTAAACACATGCCGTTGCCCGGCAACCATCCCGTCAAATCGGGTTTGAAATCAAGGAGCAAATCCAAAGTAACATTAGTGCGTTTGAAAGTCGTATTTATTTCTATCGGATTAAGGTGTTTCTATGATCTACGGCTGGATAATTATGTCACAATCACAATCACATGACCCATCAGACCAATCGCGTAGTCATGGGCGGAGTCATCGATGCTGCTGACCGACGATGAGACTGACAGCTTCAGTTGTGCTTCTAACAAATCACATACACACATGCACACACACCTGCAGTGGACGATGGTGGCACCGGTGCTGGGCGATCGGTCCACATAGTCCCGGACCGTCCTGACAAACTGGATGAGGGACTGCGTGCTGTCGGGGACGCCGTGGTCGGGCCAGACCGTATAGTGGAAGTGTCGCAGCATGCGAGGGTAACCACGGCAACTCTCCTGTCAGGACACACATGTCGCGGTCAGCACGCGCACTCACACGCTCACCCGGGAGACGATAACGGCGACACGGTCTCAGGTCGGTACCGAGGTGATCCTGAATTCGCGGATGGTCCACTCCGGCAGCACCGACTCGGACAGCATTTGGATGACCAGCTCGCCGTAGTAGAGCGGCTCGCGGTCGGTGGGCCAGTACTGGTCACACTTCACCTGCATATGGCCGCCGCAGACAGTTAAGACGCCCGAGAGCGTTTATGACTACACATGGTAAAGATCACGCGACTGACGACTTACGCGACCCTTCTCCACGCACTGCGTCACCATGACGACGTTGTGGACGCCGTGCTCCCACACCATCCGCCAGAAGTCGTCCTTAGTGCCGGGCAGAGGCCCCTGGGTGGCGATGTACTCCCTGCGGTAGTTGTTACCCTGCACAGCAGAGGGGGGTGAGTGTGTGTGTGTGTGTGTGTGTGCGTGCGTGCGTGCGTGCGTGCGTGCGTGCGTGCGTGCGTGTGTGTGTGTGTGTGCTTACAGGTATGTAGCTGGCGTTGATGTAGTCGGAGCAGGGTTCATCCTCCAGGTATGACAGCTTCACTCGGGTAGAATCATCTGGAGAGGAGAGAAGGCGCGTCAACATTTGGGGGCCACCAGGGGGCAGCAGACCTCCAGCGGACGTCCGCGACTGCTTGGCGTTCTTTGACACTGCAACATTTAATTCTACTTATGCAAACATCTCAATTTGAACAGCTTGCAGTAAAACACAAAAATAAATACTTTGATATTTGTAATTCAAAAAAAGTGGAGAAAACCACTTCATTTCCAGCTGTTTTTGTTTGTCATATAAAACTGAGCAATATTTCAGCATTTTTTCAAAGTCATTACTTTTGATTTTACAGTGATGAAAATAATCGCAGCAAACTTTTGGCCGCACACATTCATGCACTGAGGGCGGACACCTGCATCCAGAGGCGGAGCCAAAGATGCAGGCAGAAACCTTGCCACCAAAAGACCAACTGCCAAGTTTAAACATCATTCATTCATTCATTCACTGTCTTCCACTTATTCCGGCTATTCCGGGTCGCGGCCGTGCTGGAGCCGATCCCAGCTGTCAAATCGGCAAACGACGGGGTCCACCCTGGACGAGATGCCAGCTCATCGCAGGGTGGACCCCGCCGTTCGTGGTTGTATCGGATTGTTGTAAACAACCACTCACACACACACACGCACACCTACGGGCAATTTAGAGTAGCCAGTTAACCTCAGCATGCTTTTGGAGGTGGGAGGAAGCCGGAGTACCCGGAGAGAACCCACGCAGACACGGGGAGAGCATGCGACCTTCTTGCTATGAGGCAACGAGGCTAACCACCGCACCACCGTGTCGCCCAGTTTAAATATCAAACATTCATAATCAAAAATGTGATGTTGCGTCACGATGTAGCACCTGACATCAATACGCCTAATATTTCCACTGTCAATCACTTCAGCAAAAACACCACACAGGAGGAAGAGGAGGAAAAGGAGGAGGAAGATGATCAGTTCTGCATTCATGGTGACATCAGCTGTTTCTGCTGCAGCAGGAACCCTGAAACT
>CAAKHG010021282.1:0-19363 GCA_901007715.1 Dactylopterus volitans
TTGGTCATGCCACCCACATGCATTAGGGTGCCAAAATATTAGGGACACCTCTCAGTATAGCCCAGTGCAGTTCAACGGCATCACAAAAGCCTGTTGAGTTATTTTTTTTGTGGTAAAGAAGCAGGGGTTATGATTTTAGGACTAAGCGGTTGATGCCATGTGTAACTGGTACTGTAGCCAAAGCTCTACATGGGAGTGAGTGGACAGCCGGCAGCTTTCCATACTGATGCACAAGCTGCACGCTGGTGAACTGGCAGCATCACGCATTGAAACAACTTGGGTTAAAAGTGGGCTGGAAATTTAAAAGACGGCAACCTTCAAATTGACTTTAATCAGACAGGCATCGTATTTATGGATCATTTCTCGTTTTACGTGTTTTGGGTTTTTTTTTTTCAACAATGAAAATGCAACAATCCTGCTGTAAAATTCCAAAGAACACACAAGCAGAATCGCTGTACATTTACACTCTTACGTTAGGTTACATTTAACATTTTACAGTGATTCTATGGGGATCGTTGGGAACTTTTGCCTGCTAACATCTCATCTCCATCCTGGTGCGTGCGTGTGTATTGTTCAATGCCTTAGTGATCGTTAGCACCGGCCAGTGGCGGCTGAGGTGGGCTAATGCAGCGGGTCCTTCCTATTCATGCTGTAGGTGCTGAGATTGATCGGGGGTGGGCGAGAGCGGCATATTGTTGCGTCGTTAGCCTTGCTCATTGACTCGGGATCGATATTTGGAACAGCCTGAGGACAGTTAGGAACACACACACACACATACTCAGTAAAGCTTGCATATAAACACACACACACACACACACACACACACACACACACACACACACATATATATATAAAGAAGTTGAGCACACAGGCATTCCTCAGTGGGCAAACAAAGGCACACTCTTGCATACACCTACAGTCTGTGGTCAAAATGATGTTAACGATTTTATCATTAGGAATGAGGCAGGAGTCGGTGCTAATGGCTGCCAGAGAGGGACTGGATCCATAAATTGTTAAACATACTGTACAAACATCAAAATGGCTTGGGCCAAAACCCAGTTAAGAGCCGTACTTCAGTTTCTACTCTCTACATCTACAAATTCACGTCCAAGGATGCATCCAACGCGGTGGAGGAAGCGAAGACATGGAATGTTCTGCCATGAAGAAATTTATGCTTAGATTCGTTTGCATATGTTGCACCTGACTGCAGTATACACCCACCAGCACCACCACTGTACCACCTGGCAGGTTGTACCTAATAAAAGGTCTTGTGCTGCTGTGGCCCATCTGCTTCAAGGTTGGAGGTGTTGTGGGCACAGAGATGCTCCTCTCACCTCGGTTGTAACATGGGTTCACTGAGGAACTGCTGTCTTTCTATCTCTCTGGACCAGTCTGGCCATTCTCCTCTGACCTCTGGTGTCAACAAGGCATCTTCTCCCCGAGAACTGACCACCCGCTGGATATCTTCTCTTTTTGGGGCCATCCTCTGTAAACCCTAGAGACGGTTGCGCATTAAAACCCCAGTAGATTTGCTGAAATACTCAGACCAGCAACCATGACACCTTCAAAGTCACTTAACCCACCTTTCTTCACCGTTCCGATGCTCAGTCTGAACTTCAGCAGATGGTCTCGACCACGTCTACATGCCTGAGTGCACTGAGTTGCCGCCATGTGATTGGCTGATTAGATATTGGCATGAACAAGCGGTTGAACAGGTGCACCTAATAAAGTGGCCAGTGATTGTATGCACAGTATATGTGTTCAGGCTGGTAAGCTGTGGCGGCACGATGCGCCGCGTCGGCCAGGTATTGGTGTGACATCGATTTTCAATCCACAAACAGTGGATTTGAGAAACAGAAATGTTTTCCAGATATGAAAACGATGCAGATACTGTATGTTTATAAGGTTAAGAAACAAGATTTTACAACTTGGAGTTGTTAAATCGTCTGTCTTGGGAATCATTTTAAAGCTGCACATGGTGGATTTGCAGGATAATGCGGCATTGTGCTGAGGCGGTGGGTGGAGCAGGTGGGCCGACGCTGTTTCCACGTGTATTTTATTAACGTAATGGTTCAATGGTACAATGGAAGAATAAAAAAACAAAAAACAAATGCAGTCCTGCATTATAGTGTGGAGGGGAACACTGCGCAGTCACATTTTCATTTAGTTATACATTTTTGGACACACACATGCATGAGGTCAGAGGTCAGCGTGTGTGTGTGTGTGTGTGTGTGTGTGTGTGTGTGTGTGTGTGTGTGTGTGTGTGTGTGTGTGTGTCCTGAGCACCCATGTACAGGAGTCAGCAGGCTGGAGGGAGGTATGGACTGATGTGGGTATTTAGGGCCCCAATTCCCAGGTGAGTTTCAAGACACCGGTTATTTCAGTCCCATCTGCAAGTGAGCGAGAAAGGGAAGAACAGGAAAGTGGGAGTGGAAGGAGAGCAGAAGGGAAGAGTGGAAACGGAGGCTCTAATTTTAGCCTGATGCAACATTCCACAGAAGAATAATACTGTTTCCTCCTGCCGCCGCCACTGCTACTACTGCTGCTGCTGCTGCTGCCACTGGAGGAGAGCAGAGCGAGGTTCGGGAGCAGAGATACGCAGAAACGGCGATGAACCCGTACTCTTTACTGGACCTGAAGTACACACACACACACACATAAACACAAGGGGGAAAAAAAAAAAGTTTGTAACCCAAGACAATAGGCTACCAGTGAAGGTTTCCTGTGGCTTGGAGGTAAGAAAGCTGCAGTGCAAAAAGTTTCCACTCATCAACTTAATGGTGGAAGTTTTCTTGGATAGATGGAGGGAGGAAGGAGGGAGGTCAGGGGAGAGGGAGGGGCCTTCTTTTTGCAGCTTTGAATACTATTTCTGTTAGTTAAGACATGCACTCACTAAAGTTTTTTGGGTTTTTTTCCATCGCTGACTAATCTATTGATAATTTTCCCCATTTATTGTTTTGTCTGTTAAATTTCAAATTAGGCGGAACAAATTTGGGGTTAGCCGCCATGACGGACAAAGAAAGCGTTGTATCATCCCATTTCACGAGCTAAAACTGTTTTTTTTTTTTTTTGGCATTTTGGTCCATTCAATTATCAAAACGAATACGAGCTCTTTTTTTTTTTTGTCTTGTGGATTAATGGAACGATCGTTGCATCTGGACACTTAAATAAACTACAACAGAGGTCAACAGGAGTAGTCAGAAGATCAGATTAACAGATTTCCCAAACATCGTACTCGGCGTGCACAGTGAAGATGCTGGCAAAAGTCCCGTATTGAGCAGGAAACCCCTCGGCTGTGATTGTGTCTGTTTCCCTTGCTCACCATTAAACAAATTGAGATTCATTTTGTTCCTTTGTATCATTTTGACTCCAAAAACAAGGAAAAATACGGCCCAGTTTGAAGAGAAGAGGCAAAGTTCCCCTCCTGTAAATATGGAACGTGAGCCAGGAAAGCAGCTATCTTAGCTTAGCACCAGGCTAACAGCATCTCTGTTATTTAATATGCTGAATCGTGATTTCTTAACATGAGCGCGAACACGAACATTTTGGTTTTTGGAGGCGGGGCGCAGTGTGACCTCTTCATCATCATCACCCAGTCTTTCATTTCTTGCGACGTCACTGTATTATCATGACTTTGGGAGATCCGTGTTTGCATCAAACAAGTGAGATACAACTTAAAAATGAGCAAAAAAACTTCACCCAAGGTTGTACATGGTAATAAGTACGGGATCATCGACGCTTAAGTGCGCATTACCCCGTTTGGAGGACGAGGAGCGCCGGCGTTAAAGCGCTCACACCACGGCCATCTATCGACAATATAAAATAAAAAAAAACATTTGCAAATTTTTCGTGAACACATGAAAAAGAAAGGTTATGAAGCAAGAGTTTATCGTTGTCATGACCAGGAGTAATTCTCGTCCCCCGTACACTCAAGCCGGTTCATCGCGGTAGGATGTAAATTCCAACGGCATAAGGGGCGTGAAGGTGCTGGCTCCATCGCCATCATTCGTGTATCGCCATAGCTAGTTACAAAATACGAAAATAAAGCTTCCCTTTCTTTTTTCTTCCTTCTCCAGACAAACTGAGAGAAAATTAGCCGTTGGTGATTGCCCTTCCTGTTTGCCTCGCCTAGCAAGTTAGCTGCTAGTCCCTGGCTCAGCTGGGAAAGCTTTGACAGCAACACTGCTTAGTTACCGGTTGGTCTTAGATTAATTTATGGTGAGTAAACTTAATCCCACCCAGGTGTGCACTGTATGATTTTTTTTTCCTTTCCTTTTTATTTTTAATTTTCTGGGATCCTCATTAGCTGCAGCCAGTAGCTACCGCTATTCTTCCTGGGGTCCAACAGAGAAAATCATACATACAGTACATAAAATCACAAAAAATAATGCAGTGTATACATCATATTGCAATTATATTTTTACACATTTAACATCTGCTATATAATAACATGATCACTTATAATGATTTGTAACATGTAAGACACAGACAGTATTGTATGATAATATATAACGTATAAATCACATGCTATATAACACATCGTATATATATTCCAATTATATATCATCACGCACTTATGTAACATATATATATATATATATATATATTTATACAATATATAAGCTCATATATACTCATAAACACAGTATCTGCACACACACAATGTACACATACACACATATATATGTGCATCTGTCTACACACACACACATACATATACCGATATTACATTTAACTGCATACTTCATGTGTTTAATAGATACTGCCTTAATGATTGCCAGCCAATCAGAGAACAGCATTCACCCGGACATGTTGTAAACTGCAGTCATCGCGCTGAGCCGATCCGGACAGGCAGGATGACAAAAAGACAAAGCAGGCGAGCGTTTGTGGGGAGGTGAAAGGTGAGAGGTCGAGTCGGGGTCAAGATTGCGCCGTTTCAGCGGGAACTGTTGGTGCCACCCCAGAAGGTTGTGATGCGACAAGTCAGACACTAGCAAATGATCAGCGGCACCGGAACATCACGATCAAGCCGGAGCTCAATTAAAGCCATTCCTGAGCCAGCCACATTGCTAATTAAGACGGGTAATTATCGAGGGTTTGCTGGCGTACGATGGAAGATGCGGCCAGACGTGTAAGCCGACACAGGTGTGAGTGACCTGGTGTTAGGCGTAGAAGAACAACCCCGGCTTTTTTCTAGTTGTTGTTGTTGTTGTTGTTGGCGGCAGGGACATCAGCTGATCCCACATATAAGCCAAAGACAGATTTCCCTCCTTATCTACTGGGCCAGACTGCCTGCAAGAAGAAAGTCAGGCGGCGAGGGGCATAGATGAGGGATGGAAACATGGATGAGATGGAGGGCTGAGATGGGCAAGGTCACGTTACTATGGAGATTTTATAGGGAGACGTCGTCTGGGGCGACACGGGCGTACGCATCAAGGGCTCAAAAGAAGAGTTAAATGATGGCACGGAAGACCGTCGACATAAAAAGGTGTTTAAAAAAAAAACAAGACAGATTGTGGTATTTCGCTACGGCAGCAATGGATAGAGGAGAGTAGAGTGTGTGTGTGTGTGTGTGTGTGTGCGTGCGTGTGTGTGTCCTGCTGCCGCCGCTGCTGCTGCCACTGCTGCTGCAGCCCCCTCTGCCAGATTAAAGGATGACGTCGTCTTATCATTCCTCTGATAGGAGCTCTGCCACAAGATGAGAAAGAGGAGGAGGATGGCGGGGTGGGAGGGAGCGACAGACAGACAGACAGACAGACAGACAGACAGACAGGGGAAGGGGTGACAAGTCTCATTGCTGGAAAAACGGTTTGATAGCCAGGAAAAAGGGAGGGAGGGAAGGGAGAGCAGATAGAGACATAGTGCCACACCGAGGAGTGCAGCAGACACAAAGACGGAGGGAGGGAAAACAGGGCAGGCGGAAGAGTGAGACGAGGAGGGGAGAAAGGCTGGGAGGAAGAAAAAAAAAAAGAGGGTTCTCCTTTATACAAGATCAGAGAGCACAGAAAGTTAGAAAAAAAAATGAGTGAGGAGGAAAAAGGGGAAGAAGAGGAGGAAATAAAGTGTGGAGGTGATAGAGGGGTGAAAGAAAGAAGGAAAAGAGGGAAGGAGGGAAGGAAGTGAGGTCCCCTAAGCGACTAATGGGTCACAGAAAGTGCGTGTGTGTGTGTGTGTGTGTGTGTGTGTGTGTGTGTGTGTGTGTGTGTGTGTGTGTGCGCGCGCGTGTGAGAGCGCGCACACGTGTGTTTGTGTGTGTGCATTTACAAAGAGGCAGCTGTTCCACTAGCTATTGCCATTGTGTCTAATTACATCCTAGTCTCCTTAGACACACGCACACACACACACGCACACACACGCAAGCGCAAATGGAGCATAATGTATGTGCGATGTGCGTGTAAACAGACATTTGCTTGGTTCACCAGTCGCCCAAAAAAAAAAGAAGAAGAAAAAAAAAAGATCCTAATACGCAGGCTAACAAGGAGAGCAGCTGAGCGAGCGAGCGAGCGAGCGAGCGAGTGAGTGTGTGTGTGTGTGTGTGGTGTGCGCTTGTGTGTGTTAATCACAGTGTCATGAACACTTCCTTACACCCCCCAACACAAGAATACGAAGCAAAGAAATGACACTTATCCACGAGTGTCTGTATGTGTTAGCCAGCATATCTCTCTCTGTCTCTCTATCTCTTTTTTATCTCTCTCTCTCTTTCTCTCCCTCTCTCTCGCGCACACACACTAACACACACACACACGCCAGCCTTTGAGGAGAGGAGGATCTGAGGCTTTGTGAAATACCAAACATACCAGAGAAGCCACATGAGAGAAAAAGAAAGCTTTTAAGGAGCATCGAAAGACACACACAGACTGAATGAGACACAGTGCTCGAAGCTGTTATAGGAACAAGGCTTTTTACACACACACACACACACACACACACACACACAGACGCTAAGCTATCATGATGTAAGGGCAGACAGAAAACAGGCACATCCATGCACGCCACGCTAAAATGTGTAGCATTTGAATAAGAAGCGCCCCTGATGCCATGTTCTCACTACATGACTCGCTTTTGTTTACGCTACACAACTTCCTGTCTTGAGTCGGGAGTCTTGCGGTTGCGGGGGATCCGTCTGCTCTCCAAACCCGGTTTTCTCATCACACGCGACACGGCGAGTGACGCCATATCGAGGCCCGTCTGTGAACCACCGGAAAAAAAACTTGAAGAATTCCCACATCGTGATGGGCGCCGGCCAATCGCAATTAGGCTCCAATTTGGGGCTTTTGTTTTTGGCCAGATCTAAAAATTTGTTGGAAGAACGGGCCAAAAACGGTGTCGCAATAGCATGTCGTAAGACTCCCTGACAATGGTGAGACAGGAGAGCGTCCATTGTTGTCAACCAGACAGGCGGCGCATAAGCATCCTTCAAGCCAAGTGCTAGCCTGTTGTCTGAACATGCTAATTGTGGTTTGATACACAATAAAGCAGTGCGCCATAGATATACAACAGGCTTACAGAGAAAGGTTGGCTATCACACTGGACTCACTGTATATAGCACTTCTCTAAATACTCAGACATGCTCTATATTTAACAGTTAGGCAAGTAGGAAAAGAGTGCGAGACTTTGAAAAACCTAAAACCTAAAAGGTTAATGAGCACATTGGGTTTATCAATAATGTACATGTATATAAACCGCATTGCACTCAGAGAATGCAGAGAATGTACAATTCTTCGTATATTACTTTCTATATTGCAATGGTGAGGCATCCGGGGCTGCTCAATCAATATAGACTGTTTTGCTCATCAAACTGATCTAAAACAAATCTAATTGGCCGTTTCATGTAAGTTTATTTTGTTGGTGTCCAACAGCCCATGAATTTTACCTTAAAAAGAACGCGAGGAACCGATCAAGAAATAAACCTAAATATGCCATTGTGAGGCACAGAGATGAGGGACGTAATCACGCTGGCGGCCGTCTTTAAAAAAAAATTCAAGTTTCTATCAAACACTTCAATCCTTTCAACCCTTTGAGCGCGACATGTTTTTATGATAGATTGGTTTAAACAAGGGTACGTGAACAATGGTTGTCAAGGCGCCGTGGACTCCCCGTATAATGGCCTCCCCCCAGCTGGTGGGTGGTGCGGAGCCCTGTGGAGCTCCGGCAGTGCGCCACAAATGGCAAACGTGGTGGTGGAAATAAACACCTGCCCATTAGAGTCAACCAAAATAATTATAACCCATGCTTAACCACAGCGGAGGCAGTAGAGCCAGTGGCAAAATTAATGGAACCTAATGACGGCGGCTCAAAGAGTCCTTTGAGCAGTCGCTGTTTTTTTGTATCCTAATCTGGATATTTCCCCAACTCTAATCAGTTGTTCCTTAGACCAAGCCTTAACAACGGGAAAAAAAAAAAGTGTAAAAATCTCATATTAACCTTTTGAGTGATCCTGCTAACAGATAGACAAACGTGTGAAAACAACAGCCTCCAGTTGGAGGTAGCAGCATGACGCCTTCTCAAAAGCGAAGCCAAAAGATTGTGATCGGCCCTTGTTGACTGGCTGCAGTCTAGGATATAAACCCTGCCCCCTCCTTGTTAGTGGAGGGCACTTAGGTAGCTCTTGCCACAGTGATGCATGTTTAGGATTTATCCTCATCAGTTTCTCAGTTTGGTTTTTAATTGGCTATTTTATACCACAGCGTAAAAGCGGGGTGTGATACCATGGCTGACAGCAGCTCTGAACGAACGCGAGGAAAGTCCCAGGGTCAAATTGCAAACTTGTGAATTATTTCTCAGCAACAAAAAGATGGCTTGTGATTGGGTTGGTCGGGACCTCGATACCGAGGCTCCATTTGCCGATCGCCACCGCGCAGATCTGACTCCACATCACCAGAGCTCGATGGCAAGCGTCCTTTTCTGGTATATTTTCATACAGTGAGCGGAAATGCAGGCAGGCAGTCCAGATTGTATACAGTCCATCACCTACACTCACTGGCAAATTTGATATCAAAGCAGCCACACACATGGCGGCACCTCAGTGCGCTCAGGCATGTAGACATGGTCAAGATGATCTGCTTCAAATTGAGCATCGGAATGGAGAGGAGAGGTGGTTTTTGTGACTTTGAACGCGGCATGGTTGTTGGCGCCCGACGGGCCGGCATTTCAGCAGATCGGCCGGGCTTCTCGCACACAGCCGTCTCGAGGGTTTAATGAGGATGGTCCCAAAAAGAGGAGATTTCCAGTGATGGCCAGTCCTCTGGAAGAAGATGCTGGAAGTCGGGGGGAGAATGGCCAGACTGGTTCCAGCTAGGAGGGCAACAGTGACTCAATGAACCGCTCGTTTCAACCAATCAAACCACATCAAACCTCAAGGCAGATGGGGCGGCGGCAGCAAAAGACCCTTTATTAGCTGCACCCTGCTCGCTGGTGAAGTAAGCGTGCCACAGTACGGAGGGACAGAGAGTCTGAAGCAGGAACAGGAGAGATGAGACGCAGGCATATCCTTTCTATCCTTTCCTCGGCATCGCCCGCTCTTCCCCCGTCTCCTGAGGCTCATAAAGAAAACCCTGAAAAGCAGAGACAGAGCGAGATCAAGAGGCAGAGAGGTTACTGAAGCACTGGTAGCATTAACTTCACCACGGGTCCCTGTAGATCACTCGCTAACACTAGTGCCTTAATCCCGCAATACTCGGTTACTTAACCCTTTCCTTTCATCTGCTCCGGAATCCACAGCAGCCGTTAGCTGTAGCGCGTGTATGCAGATGTGTTTGTGATAAGCCGACAGTAAACTACGGCTTTGGAGAGCGCCGCGCTCCCGTCATGTGACTTACCTGCCCACCGATGGCGCGAATGAGCTCTCAGACTGTTTAAATGTTACGTGCATCTTTCACTCCCAATCAATTTCAACTCCAAATGGGATAGATGTTATATTAATCTGTATCATAGTGGGTCTGTGGTCAGGATAGCCATCTTGCGCTGGCCTACGTGAAGGCCTTCAAGAAACACATCCGCCATTTTTGCAGTTTGAACAAGAGACTCGCAACGGTAGGAAGTCAGCGTTACATGTCCATGAGTTTTTTATGTACAGTTCCTCAACAGAAGCCCGTAAATGACCTCTCATATTTCACTCAGAGCTGCTGTCAATCGTAAGTTCCACACCGCCATTTACATGCCGTCATATAACTTAATAAAAACAAATTCATTTTAAGAAAAATAAACACTCGAACATGCAAGAGTATGATGCAAAAAAAAACAAACCCAAAAACGAGAGGAACCATGTTCCACAAATGCGCCGTACTCGCTCCTTTGATTACAGGAGTTCACGGCTCAAACGTTTGAGGGGAAAAACATAACCAAGGACACCGAATTTTGAGGAACAAAGACTTGAGACCTTGATAACGTCACCATGCAAAAGCAACTAACTGTGGTCCAACCTCCAAATGTTTGTTTTTTCCATGGTAATACAAGACCAACTTTTTGTTCAATGAGTTTGTATGTTAAAAAAAGTCACCTTACAGTGTTTATAGCAAATTTATTTATTAGATCTGAATTTTCCTCGTGCAAACTGTGAAACACAACTAAGAGAAAGCATGAATCCAGTCTTATTGTTGATTGTCCAAACATCTCCATATGTAGCTCTAAATAAAACATTTGTGCGTCCTCCATGTTGATTAAGTCAAGCCGTGTACGACAGTCTCCCCATTCTGTGGGGTGGGGTGGGTTTATTTTTGAGGTAATATTTATATGATCATTTGTGAGGCCAAGAAATGTGTATTTATCACCCCGTTATAGTGGCCAAGCCACTGCCGGAGATATTTAAAAAGTCAGATTAAGATAAGGTTTACAGCCCACTAGAATTAAAGTTAGGGTTAGAAAACAGTTGCCAATGGAACTATAAATCGTTTTTGTCAGGTTCTGTCTGGAGTCAGAAACCCAAAGTTTTAAGAAATTACTGGAAATTCTGAGTCATAAATTTTTCCCATTGTTATCGTTGTGTATGTGTACAGAAATATGTCGTGCTGGAGTTCAGAGCTCAGCAGGCACAGCGGCGGTAACTCCGGGTTTCTGAGCAGGCCACCGTGATAAAGGAACCGCATTAATCACCACATGACCTCACGTACACCGCACAAGAGTCATGTCAGAAAATTGTACTTAGGGCTTTTGATTAATTATTGGCACTTTTTATGTCAAGAAATCCCCCCCAAAAAAAGAGTTAAAAGTCACAGGGAACCCGCTCGCTTGCACCCAAAACACACACACACACACACAAACACACAGTTCCAAAGTAGTACTTATTAGGCATTTATTTAAAGCTGCTCTATGCATGGGTGAACATCACAAGTTAGTCTCCCGGGACGCCTTTTCCGTGCCTCCCTGGTTGTTTATGCAGGATCAAACGGAGCCGCCAGAACGCCGTCCGGGTGTGTGATTTTATACAAGCGTCGCGGACTCAGATGAGTAATGTGTAACATGAGTTGTTGTCTAGAGCGGCGCCGCGCCGCTCTCCTGTTTACACAGGAGTCGTTCCACCTCCGCGACTTCTTCTGCTGCTGGTTTAATGGCGGATCGGCGCGGACCACCCGCCGCTCCACCGCTGCTAATTTTATGCAGAGCTCCGATGCGTAATGACGGCGCGCTAGTGCAACGGTCCCACCTTAAACAGGATGTACATGCATATGTGCTGTACATCCGCCCACTTCCATCGCTCCCCCTCGCTCCCCCGCTCCATCCCCCCCACCCCAGCTAGCGCCTCCCATGTGGGCCATCAGGGTGGTGCGAATCCTTTGCTGAGAGTCTGCTGCCTAGCAGAGCTTGTCGGTAAAGCCGGAGCAAATTAGCGGAATCACAGAATAATTAGTTTTCCTTCCTTAAACTCCCATCAGCCTCCTCCCCTGCCTCTCTGCCTCACCTGAAGCGAGCGTTTACACCCGCTGCAGCGCCGGCAGCCTGAGGATGCGCGCGCCAAAAACGAGGTCATCCCGACGCTTGTGCTTGACCATGCGCCTCCGGATATTTGTCACTGCATGCCTGTTGGGCGGTGAGACATTTAAATGACTTAGCTGGCCAATCACAGACTGGGAGGCAGTCGGCAAAATCCGTTTTGAAGGCTTCCTCTTTCTTCTGTCGAGTCAATATTAAGAGGTTGCGGTAAGTTGAGTGGCGAGTTGAAAGTTAATTCCCGCAATAGCTCAGGAAAGCTAATCGGAATCGGCGCGTCAGTCCAGCGCATCGGCATCGCAATGAATCCCAATCATGAAGAACCAAAGCATAAACAGGAAAGACCGAGAGTTTGAATACCGAAATCTAATCGAGAGCCGACTCATTCCAACGCGCTCAGGAATAAGGACGCAGGAGGCCCTCTCAAGCACAGCGAATCCACCTGACTAACTATAGACCTCAAATCAGCTGTGTGAGCTGCCCAATCAAGTGACTGCTTAGGGGGGTCACATGACCTCCTCTCCCAACAATGCCTTAAGTGACCCTGAAATTGGATGCAGCCTCTGCCTGTATTTACCGGGTGCTAATTCTGTCTCCTCGAATGATAATTGGGTAATATAGAAGGACCAGAAAAAAAAAAATTACGAAAAAATTCTGACACTTACAGACACTTTTGGAGGTTCCACTTGCCCATGTTCAACACGGATTACCGCAAATGCCTGTGATATACCAACATAAATCCCCCCTTAAAAGGCAGAGTTTTGCAGTGACACATCTCTCAAGAACAAGATTAGGAAAAAAAAAATTTTTTTTAAGGAATTTAATAAAATTCACGACTGAAAAATCATATCGTGCGGTGGTAATTCAACAAATATCTTTGGTGCATTTGCCGTCCAGCATCTTATCGTGCCATTTTGTAGATATGCATGCGTATATGTATTCAATGCAAAAACCTAAAAAACAAAAGTCCCCTGCAATTCCGGTTTTTCAAATTCTATTCAAATTTGTGACATCATAGCAAACTAGATTGCTTTTTTTCAGTTTTTTTGTACACAGCCTAAGAACATTCATGCTTCATTTGAGCTTTTATTAAACTTTTTTTTGCATTTTTTCCATCAATTTTCAGCGTGATTCAAGGAGTCAATTCAGCATTTCAGCAGTCACGTGCATTTGCAATCTTAATCAGTTCAAATTATTATTTTTATTTATTTTTTGTTTATTTGTTTGTTTGTTTGTTTTTTTGCTCTGGACAGCAGCTGTTGAGCATTAAGATTCTTTTTGGAGTCCTGAGCAAAACCACAGTTGTCTGTCTCTGCCGCAGCATCGTCTCATAACACCCCCTGGAACTGCTGGGGGGCTTGGAGTGGGGCGGGGGGTTGTATCTGTTTCCACCCCATCTCGAATACTTTTGGGGGTTTTTGTGCGCATCTGTGGCCGGCGTTAATTTCGTATGGTGCTGAATCACTTTTGCAAATCAGTATCGTGGCGAGTCATGTAGACGGCGGGTTTTGCATACAGTATGTCTCTGAATCACTCAGAAATGTCACAGTGGCTGTTTCCCTTCGCCCCCCCCCCCCACGACTTCTCATCCATTGAGGTGTCTGTTGCTGTTGTTGCCTTAAACACACACGGCCGAGCTTGATTTCTCACTCAGTGCCTCCATCTTCCACCCACCCATCCCCCACGTACCCTCTCTTTCTCTCTTTTGTGTGTCCCTGTTTACGCGATCTATCTATCCGTCTGTCTATATCCATCCGTTTCTTACCCCACTATTTTGCTTTCTTCACCTCCTCCGGGATGCCTGTTTTCCTTCCTCTTTAATCAATAGCTTTCCGTCCGTCCCTCCTCGAGTCATTCGTCCGCTCATTCTTCACTCGGCTTACCTCCTCACCCCCCCTTGACAACTCCTCCATTGCCCTTTTTTTTGTATAAACGATAAGGTGGAGAGAGGGAGGGTCTGCGGTTACGAGGTAATTGGCTCGTCACAGCTCAGTTTTGTGTCCGGTTTAATCTGGCTCAGCGGTACAACAATTTTGTGTCACCCCCTACCACGGCGAGGGTCTGCCACTATTTGTACAGGTACACTTTCAAAGAAGCCAAATCTGATCATAAATGAGCAGATGGGTGATCCTTGTTGGGCATCTCTGCATTACGCTTTGTGTTTCGCTCCCTCCGTGCGACTGGATTCATCAAAGACGCACAAGCTGTTACCTCTATGTGTAATGTGCCAGTTGATAATTTTTGTAACGCTATTATGGGGCGTTAATGTGTTTAAAGCTCCATTAATCTTTATTTTTTATTCGTCTGTATTTCATGTACGGGGTCGTGTGGCGGTGATGGATCGCATCACGTCTGCAAGTCCCAGCCAATCAGTATTATTGGTGTCCATCACCGATCAGGTGTCAGGGTCAAAAATCTCAAAAAGCTTCCTTGTTGACTAAGGTGATATTTACGGCCTACTTCAGGTCCTGGGAGATGGTGGTTCTCAACCATAGCAGTGATGTGAGGATGGTGATCGGGGCATTGTTGTGAGGCACTAGGTTGTTCCGACCACACCAAAGGACCAGCTGTTGAACCTCCCATCTGTATGTAGACTCATCGCCAAACTTCAACATGCCACAAACTTCAGGAGTTTAGCAGAATGATCTCTCGACGTACGAGGGACAAGAGCAGGGGGGAGAGCACATGTCCCTGCGGAGCTCCAGCACTGATGGTCCAGGTGCTCAACGTGGTTTTCCACAGCCTCACCCACCGCTTCTAGTTGTCAGGAGGTCTGTGATTCCAACTGACAGATGGAGGCTGGCACAGTGAGCCGGGTGAGTTTGGTGTGGAGGGTTTTGGGGATGGAGGTGTTGAAACGGGATCCTTGCATGTGTCCCGAGGTGTTGCAGGGTGAAGTGCAGCACCAGATTGCCTGCATCCTCCAGTGGGCAAACTGCAAGGGGTCCAGCATCAGGCCTGTGATGTCCTTCAGGCGGTTCATCACAGGTTTCTCAAAGGATGTCATGACCAAAGAGGTCAGTTTAATGGTTCTGTAGTTACTTAATCCATGAAGGATTTCTAAGGCACTGAAGTTGACATGGAAGATCCATGTAAACGTGGGGTTTTCAGACAGGAGGGGGACGCGCCGTCTGGTCCAAAACGGCATCCTGTTAGTGTCAGTAAATTTTCAAGCTCTCATGCTCAGGACCTTCATATCACTTCATTTACGCATCACTTATCCATTTATGTGTAAGTTCACTATTTACTCCTCATAGGCAATCTGCTCCAAAGCACTTGTTAGGGTCAAGACATCAGGAAATGGCATAATAACAACAGAAATCCAATTACAAAAGTCATTTTGAAGGCAGACTTCCAAAAAAAAAACCCAAAAAAGCCAGAAAAGTAAAGCCTCACGCAAAGTCATTCCAATAAATAAGTCAGGCGGTAATTGACTATATTTTCCATCATTCTGTGAGCAAAACTGATTTAATCTATATTGCATGTGGCATGTTCTGTTATCAGCGTGGCTCAGCGAATCAAGTGTTATTTCATGGAGAATTATAAGTAGCAGGCCTTTGCTTCCAGCTTTCATCTAATGACTCACCGTGGAAGGTCTTTCTTGTCCATTAATGTGCTATATTTCGAACTTATTCTTTTGATTGCAGCTACATGATTGCATTGTGAAGCTGCAGCGGTCGGAAAAGTCTAGTTCGCGTTCGCAGAGACTTCATTCAGCCGCAGCTATGGCTAGCGTTGCATCGGCAAAGCTCAGCCGCAGACAGGCTTCTACTTGCATCGATAACGGCACCGTTTTTTCCCCCCCGGTATTGGTTATACGGAATTACATGTCAAAAAAGAGATTAAGACGGGTGGTGGTTGTCCAAATACAAACCTCGTTCCACAGCAGCAGTTTCAGTTTCTTCCAGTAGCTTCTCCATGCTGCGTAACTGCAGTCAGGTTCATGTTTCCCCTCATCCTTTACTGGCCTTGCCACCTTGTCGCTCCACCTTGTTGGCGTCGACCTTTGTGAAGGCCGAGATCCCCTCTCTCTCTCTCTCTCTCTCTCTGGCAGTATCATCCATTATGCCACACAGCTCTCCGGCAGATCTTGATGCTGTTTATATCTCCTCTTGCGTTCAAATCAGTAAGCCCCCAATGACACTGTTCCTTTTGGTTTAAACAGAACCTCCCGGCATGGCCCCACCTAGGTCCTCTACTTCTTGTCATCACACAAGCTTCTCATTATCTACTTTTTTTTTGCTGCCCTCTCTTTCTCCGTCCTCTGCTGGCCTCGCCCTCTCTCAAGCTGCCCTCCTCATGTTCTCCGAGGCTTGCCTTCACACAAGCTGCTCTCTTTCCGGCCTCCGCAAGCCCAGAATTCTCCCGGTTTTGCACTCTGGCTTCTCTGGAGTTGTGCCTGGGCTTTGGAATCCCAGCCTTCTGACTCGCGTGTGCATTTCCCCAGCATTCATAGCGATAACCTGCATAATTTGCGTCTGCACTACTATGTGCCGTTTCCCTGCATTTATGGTATTGCCCTACATCACCTAGGATTTGCCCTGCACTCACATATGCATTTCACGGATATTCATGGCATTTCCTCGCATCATTATTGACCAGTTTTCCCTCTATAATTGATCTCTTGTTGAGACTGGCCTTGTTCTTTGGCTTCCCCAATTTGTTAGAGTAGTAACTTGACCAGTGTGGAGTCCTACAAATGTACGCTAACTCTCGGCTCTTTTCCTCCCGATTCTGGTTCTGGTTTATTTCTAGTGTTTCTATTTTTGGTGGCTTAACACCAAGACCGTCTTGCCAAGCAGAGATAGCAACAGACACAACTGATGTCTCCACTTGATCTTGAGCGAATATTGACTGACAGCAACTGGTGGCCACTTAATCACTGGCCAAACAATCATAGCCGACTTGCTTGTAGTCGTCTTTCAGCTTGTGATGTTTGTCTTTACAACTTCCAGATCCCCTGTTTTGGTTTACTCTCACCTCTCCCATCATCACCAGGCTCAGCTGTTTGGCCGGTCAAGTATCAAAATTAGCAAACTGGGTGAAAACAAAGACAGTGGTTATCGGACTTGTGTTCAGCTCTTGGCCAGGAAAATGGCTCCAAATTTTCAAATGCGTATGTCCTTTTGTGACTCAAACTACCAGCTGTTAACATGAACAGCTGGTAAGATAAACTAACATATGCGTATGTTTGTTGCCTCGGTGGCTTTTGAAATGCTCGTCTCAGGCAGCCCGCGTCAGGCCTCGGCGCTGCACAGACGTGTCAAGCCGGAACAATGACGTGTCAGGCTGATGATCTATATGTTCCAATACCAAACATGGAGGGCATCTCCAGCCACAGTGAACGCCTCCCCCTTCCTATTTTTTTTTTTTTGGAGATGCCCCCACTGCTCAGATGAATCAGACGCACAATGGATTCCAGCTTTAAAGCTTATTCAAACAATTTATTACCTCTCATCAGGGATTTCCATGCCCGTGCCTACAGACGCACAATCACATGGCCCTTTTGTTCTATCCACCACTGTGCACTTCCTCTCTCTCTCTCTCCCTCTCTCTTTCTCTCTCTCTCCCTCACACACTCTCCATCTGTTCTGCTGAGTCGTGCAATCAGGGGAGGGTCTATACATCACCTCTCTACCTCCCTTGGGACAACGCAGTGGAGGAGGGGAGAAAGGGAGAAGTATTTCAGTATTTCTATGGTGCTTTCTCTTATACACTCTGACTCTCACCCCCGTACACACGCGCGCACACACACACGCACACACACACTCAAACCCTGCACGCTACCAGCAGCAGCTGTTAGCAATGGCACCAAACTGTTTCTCCCCGCTTATGCTGTACGCTACCTTTGGATCGCCCCCCCCCCCCCTCTTCGTTTGTGCGCGGCAGCGGTCCCACAAGCAAGCCAAGTCCGGAGAAGCGCAACGTGTGTGTGTGTGTGTGTTTGCGTGCGTACGTGCGTGTGACCGATAAATGGAGGGCTGCCACCGCACCAACAGCAAGAAAGAGAGGACATTAAAAAACACAAGAGTGAAGTTCGGAGAATCTAAAGACGTTAATGTGGGAGCAAAGACGGGAAGGCAGATGGAGGAGAAATGAGTAGAATGCAATAATGTCATAAAGCCACTGCAGAATGAATGTATTTCTACACCCTGATGCTTTTAGTCCCATTTCTACTTTCATGATATTATTTTGGCTCCATTGTGGATAATGGGCTGCTGTGGAATTATTATTGGAGATGCTGGCTTAGATAGTGGTCATTGTCTCTCCATATATCTACACCCCCACCCTCCCGCATTAGAGAGTGGGAAAGGTAAGGCAGAGGAGGTAAAGGAGAAAGACAAAGATTAATAGCGTACAAAGATGGGCAGAGTCCGGGGGCGATGGAGATAGTCGAGGACGCAGCACGTAGAAATGCAGCCGAGCGTGGAAGACGAAGGGAAATAAGGACCGGTCATGTGCTGTAGATAGCCCCCTTTTTTTTCTCCTTTTTTTTTTTGTGCCAGCGCTAACGTTGATTTATGAGTGTTTGCTTGCAAATGCTCGGAAAATTGGATTTGGCCATCGCCGTATCTTTTATGTCTTTTCTCCGGCGCAAAACGAAAGGACAGGCCTCTAATGTTTTGCGAGAGGACGGCTGGTCCGGCAAAACAAGACAATTAACACCACCGAATGGTTTGGAGACTGTTTTCCTAGGGTTTGTTTTCCAATTGGCTGACTGATTAATCAAGAAAAGCAGCAGTTTGATTAAAGTATTTGTTAGTTGGATACATTCAATTATTTGTTGTTGCTTTTTGTTTTGTTTTTAATGCCAAAATTTAGAAGTTAATGGGTCTAGCTGCTCCAGCCGTGCAGTAGAGAGGCATAGAGAAACCTATCTCACTTGCTTATGGTAGCAAAGGTTGACGGAGGGATAAAGAAATCAAGATGGAGGGAGGGTGCGGAGAATGGAAACAGTAAGGGGTCGGATGATGAGAGGATGGGAGAGGGAGGGAGGGAGGGAAAGGTGGGAGAGAATGTCTGAGGAATCATCGAAAGAGAGATGGAGAGACCAAGGAGGAATGGCAGGGGAGGAGGGGATGGAAGGAGGGAGGGAGGAGGGGGACCTATTGCCCTGAGACTAGGGCAGAGAGAGAAAGAGAGAGAGAGAGAGAGAGAGAGAGAGAGAGAGAGAGAGAGAGAGAGAGAGAGAGAGCAAAAGAGCCTTACAGCAGCACCTTCAGTAATGGCTTCTCTGGAGAGAGGGAACGGGAGGGAGGGGAGAGGAAAAGGCATAATGAGGGGGGCTATGACAGATCTGGAGAGGGGGAAGGAGGGAGACATGGAGGTAGAGGTTACACAGCCATTGGTAAAGATGGAGTGCAGAGAAAACAGGAGCGAAGGAGAGGGAAGTGGTTAATGGTGAGTGGTGGTGGTGTTGTTGGTGGGAGGCAGGAGG
>CAAKHG010021285.1:0-17213 GCA_901007715.1 Dactylopterus volitans
GAGGTGTGTGTGTGTGTGTGTGTGTGTGTGTGTGTGTGTGTGTGTGTGTGTGTGTGTGTGTGTGTGTGTGTGTGTGTGTGTGTGTGTGTGTGTGTGTGTGTGTGTGTGTGTGTGTGTGTGTGTGTGTGTGTGTGTGTGTTGCCAGCGTGCTCATGTTCCTGCGCGCGTGTTAATCACCTGTAAACGTCTGGCTGGCATCATGGCTCCAATTACCGCTCATCCTCTCTCGCTGCTCATTATTTTTACTGTTACAAGAGTGAGAGGAGGGTAAACATGAGGTTGGCGTTCATTAAAGCCAATAATTATCACAAGTGGATTGAAAAAAAAAATCTCACGAATCCCGGCCAGCTTTTCTTTTTCTTTCTTCTTCTCAAAATCGACCTAAAAGCTTGTCTGTCTGCAGTTGTCTCCATATTCATCTTCTGTCATCCTCCCCCTCCCCCCACCAGAGAGACGTGGCCGGCGATGCCTCGGAGTCGGCGCTGCTGAAATGCATCGAGCTCTGCTGCGGGTCAGTGCAGGAGATGAGAGACAAAACCCCCAAAATTGCCGAGATCCCGTTCAACTCCACCAACAAGTACCAGGTATGTGAACCTGCCGGGGCCGTAAATATATTTGAAATCATTTTGCCGTGTGAGCGGCAAGTGGTTCTCTGCTTTTGGTTGAACTCCGTGAGAACCTTCCATCACTTGGCACATTTCGGGAAAATGCCGTGAGACTTCTTGAAAACAAGAAACTGTCGGAGTCATTTCGTCCTCAAGTTGACAGGAGATTAACGAAGCTTGGAAAAGGACGCGCGGCGGAAGCTCAGACTTAGTTCGGAAAGATCTTGATGTGACCTTTTTTGAACTTTTGCCAATTATCCAAGTCCAATTATCCATTGTCCAAGTCCTGTTCAGCGTTGAGGGTCCAGCAAGTCAGGCGTTGGAGTTCCCAATTAGTTTTCATCTATTCTTTCTTCGCGATGCTTCCTCCTGGTTAATTTTCACTGTCTGCCATACTTGATCCAAAATACAGGTTGAAAAGTTTGCAGAAAGGACATATTGAGGCTCGGATGTCACATTTCTTCTCCCCTATATGCTCCCAGCTCTCCATTCACAAGAATTCCACGCCTGATGAGTCCAAGCATCTTCTGGTCATGAAGGGCGCCCCAGAGAGGATTTTGGACCGCTGCTCCTCCATCTTGATGCAGGGCAAAGAGCAGCCCCTGGATGATGAAATGAAGGACGCTTTCCAGAACGCCTACCTTGAACTCGGAGGTCTGGGAGAGAGAGTGCTGGGTAAGGCCGGTGGAAGCACTCGGACTAGTTTGCCATGGAATGTGCGCAGAAATAGGAGCTTGTGGTGTCCCTAGTGGTTAATTCAAATGTGAAAGGGGGGCCTCATCCCTAGCTGTTTTTTTTGTTGTGACATTCAGGTTTCTGCCATTTCAACCTCCCCGACGACCAGTTCCCAGAAGGCTTTGCTTTTGACACTGACGAGGTGAACTTCCCCACCGAGAACCTTTGCTTCGTTGGCCTCATGTCCATGATCGACCCGCCTCGCGCTGCTGTGCCAGATGCTGTCGGCAAATGCAGGAGTGCCGGAATCAAGGTATGCGCTTGAAGCCACGATGAAAATGGACTTGAGCATAAAGCTAATTTCTCTCAGTTAATAGCATCTACGTATTTCTGGTAATAAAGATTGATAAAAATGTATTGGAAGAAAGGGGTTTCTATTTATTCAGCTTTAATTTGTGAAAATAATCAGCGCATGCACCCCCTCCCCTTTTTTTAGGTAATCATGGTCACAGGTGATCATCCAATCACAGCTAAGGCCATTGCTAAAGGTGTGGGCATCATCTCCGAAGGCAACGAGACTGTTGAGGACATCGCTGCACGTCTAAACATTCCAATCAATGAAGTCAACCCAAGGTACTGAATGCACTTAGAAATGGGGACTTTATTTTAAAGGGGATTTTTAAAGAGGTTCCTCATGGTCATATTCTGGGCCTCATTGTTTTCCTAATGGGTCTGGCCTTTTGTATGTTGTCTAACCCAAAGGGTATAATCATTTCTTATGTTTCTGGGATAATTCAATACATTCTCTCTTGAAGTGCTTCTCCTCATCGTCTCGACGTTGATTTATCAAGTCATCTTCACCTCTGCAGAGAAATATGCACCCATTTGTCCCGGTGTGAGACGGTTAAAGGAATGGTTCTCAATCCCCTTTCAGAGACGCCAAAGCCTGCGTGGTCCACGGCGGGGACCTGAAGGATCTGTCCGCAGAGCAGCTTGATGACATCCTGAAGTACCACACGGAGATTGTGTTTGCCAGAACCTCCCCGCAGCAGAAACTGATCATCGTGGAGGGCTGCCAGAGACAGGTACCGACGACGGGGGGAGTTTGCTCGAATCGGCCTCGTCCTTGTTTCTATGACTGCTTTATCGCATTGTGTCGACGGAGCGTTTGATATTCCAGTCCCCCGACGCTCACGATTATTGCTCTTGTCTGATGACTCGGGTTGGCAGAATAATCACGGGGAACATCTGTCAAGCTGCGAGCTCATCCACAAACGTGAATATTCATGAGCGCATTAGCAGGCAGAGCAAACTTTTGAATGTTGTTTCGACTTTTTAACTCCATTTTTTTTTTTTTGTTCATTTATTTGCTTGTGCATTTCAGAAAACTGCATTTCTCAACACAAGCATGATAGTTTTAACGGAAACGGCCAAGAAGAAGAAGAAAAAAAAAAACCCCCGCTTAATCACGTTCGATGTAGGAAGTGGTTCGTTTTGCTGGGCCTGTCAAATTCATCGCAGATCTGATGTGATCAAAGTGCAGCCGAAAGTTATTTGGAAAGTGGCAGAACTAATTGATATAAAGTGCTCCGGCGTGTCCCGCGAGCTTCCTGGGGAACAGGAATATTGATGACTCACTGATTTACAGCGCTGCCCTGCGCGTTGTAAATCAGACTGTAAATGGAGTTCTTCGACTTTAATGGCTGTCAAATAGAGCTGACGTTCCTCCAAACCTTCTGCGAGACAAACATTTTCTGGAACACAGCGGGGAACTCGAAGCAGAAGACGTGCAAACCAGGACTTTCTTCATGTGTATCTTTCTTCGCCAGCACCGGGTGCTCTCCATTTTGGCACCTCGAGCAAATTTGAAATGTGTTTCCGCCTCATTTTCAGCGCGCGCTTTCTCCCCCTTGCAGGGCGCCATCGTGGCCGTGACGGGCGACGGCGTCAACGACTCCCCCGCTCTGAAGAAGGCCGACATCGGCGTGGCCATGGGAATCGCCGGCTCCGACGTCTCCAAGCAGGCGGCCGACATGATCCTGCTGGACGACAACTTTGCCTCCATTGTGACCGGAGTGGAAGAAGGTAACAAATTGGCGAAAACCTTGGACCATTTAAGTCTTGAATGTCTGCAAGATCTTGGTCTCATAAGCAAGAGCGTTAATTTTTATGCGTCGCGTCCGTCAGGCCGCCTGATCTTTGACAACTTGAAGAAGTCCATCGCCTACACCCTGACCAGCAACATCCCCGAGATCACCCCCTTCCTCCTCTTCATCATCGCCAGCATCCCCCTGCCGCTGGGGACCGTCACCATCCTCTGCATCGACCTGGGAACCGACATGGTGAGAACTGGAGAACGTCCCCCCGTCTTTGCTTTGCTTCGGTGCTGCGGGTGGTGGTGATGATGAGCTCTTAAAAAACAAGTCGTTTATGACACTTGATCCTCTTAGTCCTCTTTGAGACGTCAGGACAAAGTGAGCTTCCGATGAGGTCCACGGTGCGCGTGACCTTGACACGTCACTGGTGATCGCATGGAACCACGAATGATTGTGCTTCCATGAGCCTTTCACAGCTACATCAGGAGCAGGTCCTCTCCCATGGATTTTGCATTTATGGCTGCCAAGAATGGGCAAGGCCTTTTTTTTTGTCTCCTCCTACTTCGTTTCTGCCTGATTACCAAGACAACCAAGCCAGTTTGTTTTTTTTTGTCCATCAATAGGCCATGTTGTAATTATTCACTCACGTCAGCTAACATTGGACATGTTCAGTATTCATGTTGTCCTGAAGATGAAAACATCGGAAACGGCTTCTTCCTCGTCCTCCTGATCAGTCTTGTGAGTTAAACGAGCGAGCTTTGGAAAATCAAAGGCAAAAAATTAATGGCAAGGAGGGTTTTTTTTGTTTTTTTTGCGAAATTGATGGACTTATTTTGCCACTTTTGCTGCTCCTGTCCACCTTTTCGCAGGTAATGCTTCAAAATGCAAGCGAAAGTTGTTGAGCCCTGCCACGTCTTTCATCTTCCAGGTGCCCGCCATCTCTCTGGCTTACGAAGCGGCCGAGAGCGACATCATGAAGAGGCAGCCCCGAAACCCCAAAACGGACAAGCTGGTGAACGAGCGGCTCATCAGCATCGCCTACGGACAGATCGGTAATCCAGCACACTTCAAATCCCAAACCCCTTCAAGCTTAGAACCCCGAGGTCTGCCCACGAGGTCCACCCGCGGTTCCTCCCCGGCGGGGCAGCTCAGTATCTCGGTGGTCCAAGATAAGCGGTGGAGTGGCACGCACCAGAAATAGGCTCGGGCTGATAGAGAACCGGAGGCGCGCGCGCGTGTGTGTGTCGGCCGTTTTGAGTGATGATAGAGCAGCGCCGCCGGCTCCTTGTTTTTCCCCTCTTCGGTAATGAAGCCAAGAATAGGCTTGACCTTTTCTGAACGTCCCAAAAAAAAAAAAAAAAAAAAATCCCCTTTTAAGACCAGAATGCAGACAGACGACGCTTGTGTGTCAGCGCCCGTTTCTGTTTTTCTTCGCGGAAAAAAAAAATTACAGCAACAGTCGTTTTTTTTTTTTTGTCGAGACATTTCCGTCGCCCCTTCACATCCTTTCTCCTGGATCACTCGCGCTGTTGCTTCCTTCTTTTTGCGGGAATATAATCCAGGACGAAACAGAATGTCAGTGCTTTAAATTCCTCCTTCATTAATTATTTTTTGAATCATTAGCTGCGATTTTCGCCACGACTCGCAATTTTTCTTTCCAAGCTTTTTAATTTGGGGATTCCAGCGCGGAAGCCGTCCTCATGTTTTATTCATCTCTGTGCCTTTTTCCAAATTGAATTTAGTCAAAGACGAGTGACTCATTTTCATTTTGATTGAGCGCCTAATTCCTCAAAAGACTCCCTAATTTCATTTACTTGTTTACTCATTGTTATTCATCCGGTGATGAATGGCTGGTTTGCCCAAAATCTCCAAAAGACGGACTAATCAAATACACAGTCACTCTCATTCATCTGATTTTTTTTTTTTAAATCGAATTTGCATTGATTGATCCCTTGTTTATTCTGGAATTTTCAATGGACCAATGAACTGCATTTATCCGCTCTGCCCGACAAGTTTCAGCACTTAATCAAAGGTCTATTCCGTGTTTGATTTTCCTGCTTTTGACTGTCGGCCGGTTAGGAGAACTGATCCATGCCCGACTCTCCGCTGCAGGTATGATCCAGGCGCTGGCGGGCTTCTTCACCTACTTCGTGATTTTAGCTGAAAACGGCTTCCTGCCTTCCACACTTCTGGGCATCCGAGTCTCCTGGGACAACAAATACATCAACGACCTGGAGGACAGCTATGGACAGCAGTGGGTCAGTGAGGGCTGTTATTTCCATTCTACTTCTGATGGGGGTTTGTGGGGTGTAAGTTTGTGGTTTTTGCCGTCAGCAGCCGGCGTTAAAACTGCTGCGATGCTTGCGGTTCCCTCGCAGACTTACGAGCAGAGGAAGATCGTGGAGTTCACCTGCCACACGGCCTTCTTCGTCAGCATCGTCATCGTCCAGTGGGCCGATCTGATCGTCTGCAAGACCAGGAGGAACTCCGTCTTCCAGCAGGGCATGAAGTGAGTGCAGACCTCCGTTGTTTGTTGGAGCACATCGGCACGAGGCCTGAGCTGCGGATTGCCTCGTCATTCAAATACGTCATCACCAAAACGCTCCGAAACAGCTGCCCTCTTGAATGTCACGCATTTTTTTCTACAATTTTGCGCTTTCGTAGGTAGAATTCAAGTTGAACTGATTATTTTGCCTTTGGAAAAATTAACAGTGTTTTTAAAAGCCACACAAAGCCACTTCAAGCAGCAAGCGGAATGTATTAAAAAAAAATTAAAAGGTTCAAACCCAAAGCTGCATTCCAGTTGAAATCGGGCTTAATATCTTTTTTCTGCCTCTTGACATGGTGGACCTAAGCCTGCTTGGAGAAGCACATTGTTGTCAACCATGTGTCTCATTCATGTTCATCAAATAGACATTAACGTGTAAGATCTGACAACGCAATCAATTATCGGAGGTGAAATATGGTGTGCCTCAGGGCTCAGTCCTCGGGCCCATGTTGTTTTTAATCTTTATGCCCTCTTTCTGCAACAAAGTTCATAAATACAATAGTTTATTTTCATTGCTATGCTGCTAAGCTACAGGTCCTGTAGAGCCAAATTACTTTTCTGCAGTTTTCTTCAGTGAAATGTCCAGCTGTTGTAGCTGGAATCTTCATCAAAAATAGACAAATTTGAGGATCTGGCAGCCATTCGAGCCTCCTTTAACATGCTAACATTACAAGCTAGAGTTGATTGTAAGGTTCTGCGATCAGGCCTTTTGTGGAACTGCACCACCTTATCTGAAGTACGCAAGATGCTAACACCACATACACTGGTACGTCATCATCGCTTGTCTGAGTTGTGGTTTCCTGGTTGTTCTGCCAGTTACCAAAAAATAAAATGAAATTCACCAAAGCCATCCTGACCAGTTATCTGACCGCCATAGGCTGGTCATGATGTAACGTTCACATGCAGCGGGCACGCCTCCGGAATCAGGCCAGTCAAAAACAACTCTTAATTGCGTTCCTGTCTATTTCAGGAACAAGATCCTGATCTTTGGGCTGTTTGAGGAGACCGCCCTGGCCGCCTTCCTCTCCTACTGCCCGGGCATGGACGTCGCCCTCAGAATGTACCCTCTCAAGTGAGTGCCGACGCCGCCGCGAAACCCGGCCTCGCGCTCCGCCACAATGAGCCTCGCAACTCCTGCAAATGTGACCGCGTAATCCCGCGGACACCTGCATGTTTACCCGTCCGGGGCTCGAGGCGCGGGATCGGTTTCTCATTTCTTCTCCGTGCGTGTGTGTTTTTTCCAGGCCCAACTGGTGGTTCTGCGCCTTCCCCTACTCCCTGCTCATCTTTATCTATGATGAAATCCGTAAGCTGATCCTCAGACGCAGCCCGGGAGGTGAGCTCAGAACGCATGCTTTTATTATATTCTCCTTTCCAACCCTTCCCCTCCTACCGCTGCCTTGTTTTTTTTCCGCACGTTCCGCCCTCCTTCTCCGACCTTCCTCCCCGGTTTCTCCCTTGTTTTTCGCTTCCCTTTTCCCATCTTAGAGTGGAGACGAAAGTTTAAAAAGCCGTCGCATTAATAAAAAAATTAAAAAAAAATCAAATTTACCCTCCAGATAAAAAAAATAAAACTCATCTAAACCGGGCGTGTTTGTTCTCTCTCTCCCTCTGTCCAGGTTGGGTGGAACGGGAGACCTATTATTAAAGACCCATCAGCCTGTCAGTCCAGTCAGCTCGCATCTTCTCCTCCTCCACTCCCGTCTTTGCATGAATATTGTCTTGCTGCTCGGAAATAAAATTTTAACCTCTGTGACGAAAAAAAAAAAATGGAACGTGTTTTTATATTAGCGAATGCTTGATACTACTATTAGACAAATACTGAGATGGAACGTGCTGATGATGCTGATGATGATGTTGATAAATGAAAATGCTAATAATGACATGAACACTGAACATTGACATGACTATGCGTGCCTTGTTTCTGAAACAGGACCAATTTTATACATGTTTTTAACAGTTATAAACGTACAATAAAAAATGCGCTCGAGTCAGGTCCCACAGAGTTTCCTGTCCTCATTTATCGTGTGTGTGTGTGTGTGTGTGTATTCTGTGAGTGGTGTGATCTCCCCCTCTGCCAAAGACCTCAGTTCCACTTTCAATGGAAGCGTCTTTGAGCAGTAATTCCACAAAAATTTTATTTGTCTGTTCTCTTCTCATCCTCCGGCTTTAACCCCCTCCCCCTCCAACCCCCCGAGCATGTGGGATGCCCCTAATTACAGTAAAATAATGGAAAAATCTATTTTCGGACCTCAGCAAACGTTCCACAAACTCAAAGCTTTATGGACCAACATTTTCGCCTCAGGTGCTCCGTGCTTTTAAAAATAATTTTTAACGGACCTAACTTGACTGTGGTTACATTAGCCGCTTTTTTCGGGGCCCCCGAGCAAATTAAAAACGTTAGATTGTGACTGTAAAATGTTAAATAAAGCTGCTATTTTTTTTCCCCTGACCAACAGTGTTTTGTCCATTAATATAATTTTCAACTTGAATGCGGTTACGTTAGCCCCTTTTTTTGGGCCCTGATTGCGCCCCACATTGATAACCATGCGAATCAAAAACTTTTGATTTTTGACTGTTGGTCAGAAAAGAAAAGCAGCTTTATTTAAGATTTTAGAGCATCTTGAAACACATATGGTCCCATATTTAATCGAGAATCTGCAATTGGGGGAGGCTGCGGAATTTGGTGGCCCGGTGTCAGAAAACCGCAGTGCACCCTGGTACATGTTGGCACAGTCTTTGGCAAAACCTAAACATGAGAGGATTAAATGGCTCCCCGCTTTTGAGTGTCAATCAATTTCGCTGAGGTCACGTCAGCGCGCGCCCGTCGGTTCCGGGAAGCCCGCAGCCCGGGTTCCCATCTACCTCTAACCTGTCATCAAATGGCGCCGCTGTCAAGGCGACCCGCGGGTCAACTCGAGCACATGCTTTTTATCAGCGGAACGGGGTGGGGTGGGGGCAGGTGGGGAAGTCTTATCAGCCAGCTGCTCTCGGCCGAGCGCTGCCAATAGATACGGCTCCTGCTGTGGAGGCGGTGCGCGCCGGGGCTGCCCCCGACGAGAAAAAAAAAAACAAAGCACGGGCAGATCGGCGCAACATGGCGGCTTGAAGGGATTCGGATTCTCGAGCGGTTCTTGAGATTCGTTGGTACCGGTGCAACGCCGATTTGATTCCACCACATCCCGGATTGCGCGGTTGCGCGGCCTTTGAAACGCGACCGGCCTAAAATGCCAAAAACCTTTCTCATCCACAGTGTGCAGATCTTTTGTCAGGTCCCATCACGCGACTGTTAGATTGATTTGTTGTCGAAGTGACGGGGTCCGCGGAGGGATTACTCGCAGCCTCGCGTGCGCTTCTGCGGAGGCTGCCTCCGAATCGCTCAAGGCCGCGGTGGGTGTTTTTTTTTAGTTTCACCAAGAGGGACGGCGATGCCTAATCCAATATCCATTATGCGGCGAGCTGAGGGTTTCCAGCAGCTATTGTTCTGCATGTGGTCTCTGCCTTCCCACACACTGCCTGCTGAGTCTTGACATGCGCACACACATGCGCGCGCGCACGCACGTTAACACACATAAAGGAGATGTTAAAGACTAAGTAAAGGGACCTGCAGATCATGACTGCGAATGTTAAAGAAGACAAAATCCGATACTACACATTCACATTTTTTCACTGTTAGTGGGAAATATTCTGGTTGCTTGTGTAGGCAGAGCAGCCAGAATATTAAATAATAATATTATTCCTTTTTTATTGTTTTTTTTTTTTCTTTTTTCTTTTTTGGGTTGTCGTGGCGACTGCATCTGCTACCATCCTCCGGTTCGAGTGTCAACTGGATTGAGTGTCTGATCTTCTTGCACTGTTGTCACACATTTGAATTTCATCAACAAATTTTGTCCTTTTGTTGCCATGGCTAATTTATGATGTTATTGCAGGAGTCACATCCCGGAAGCTCACAATAATGCTGCAATGCATGTTTCAGTCGGGAGAATGATGGTGCCCCCAAAGTGACCCCCTGTGTTTTACAGCAAACCCCTTCTATGCCAGTTTATATTTGATAAAAGCGTCGATGTCACGCATTTATGTCCAAAAAGACTAATTTGCTGCCGTCCATGTACGTGTGAAAAACGTCACCAGACGCAAAGCGGCGCCGAGGCTGAGGGGAATGTCGTGAGCCATCTCATTATGTCTTCACTGATGCGATAACTGTTGCTCAGACTGCCAATAAAAACGTCTCCTTTAATTATTAAAAAGCGTCGATACTAATCTCATCGTGACTGTGATCAAATGCAGCTTTTCGGAAGTGCTGCCGGAAGCCTTCGACGCCTTTCAGTTTAAACCACGAGGACACAACGCAAACAAAATGCACATAACACAAACACGTAACTCTGTTGATATATATATATATCTATATAGATATATAGATATATATATATATATATAAATCAGTTTTAAACATTAATTCTCCCTCACCTTCAAATGAAAACCCTAAATATTTTGTTGTCTATGTTTTCTGATTGCCAATATGCCTTATACTGTGTATCCTCTATGAGTGTTTTTGTATCTAAATTCTGTTCAATAATAATAATAAAAACAAAAAAACAACAACAAAACCAAAAACAAACAAACCACGCCCCCCAAGCCCGCCCCGCCCCCCCATGAGACCGAGAATGGGACAGTCTGCACCTGCGCGGACGTCACGATGACGTCGCTGACTGCGCTGATTGGCGGAGACCCAGTTTTTTCCCCCAAAAACGGTCCAAAAAGGGAACTAAAAAGAAACCAAAGCAGAAACAAACTCCTGAAAAAAAAAGTTCTGCCAGAAGAGAAGGTGAGTGTCGCGGTCTCCACTTCGGCGAACGCGGCTAAAACCCGAACAAACCCCCGCAGCCTGCTAGCTTACCGGCGGCTAATTGGGGTGTCATGGCGGACGGTTGGACTCGCCAATTACTTTCGAGTCCCCCCCCAACCCCCGCCGTGATGTCCGGGAAAAGTACGCCGGTGGGAAGTCATATGGACACGACTGAAATGTGCTGGCCACGCAGCTGTTTTGATGGGCGGAGGTGATGACAGCGCCGCTGCTAATTAATCCAGAGGCAGCGACACAGAGGCCTCCGTCAACCCGCTTCTCCCATTAGCAAAATTGGCTACTAGCTAGCTAACAACCCTCCCCTGCTGCATAAACTTGAAGTTTTTTGTTTTCAGGTGTTTTTTTTTTTTAAATTATTTTGGGCAGAACATAAGTCGGGCTGGTACTCTTTAGGGTGTAAATGTTTCCTGAGAAAGAATTTTCGTTGAGGTCATTGTTCATAAAGTATGCGAGCGCTCATAATCATAGAAACTTCAGAAAACATTTGGGTTCTAAATCCTGGTTCCACATTTTTTTCCTCCCAAAAAAAAAAAACAGCAGACGGACACTAAATTATGCAGAAACGCTCGCGATCATGGTGGATTAATCACATTCATGTGGGGAGACTTGGTGAGACTAGACGGGACAGGCGACTTGATTTTATTTTATTTTATTTTCAGAGCAAATTCCAAACACGAGTCGAAGTGCAAATGACAGGAAACTACAAGAAAAAAAAACCCCCAGACAAGCTTGAGCTCAGTGTTTCTCCCACTTTTATGGATATTTTGCCTCCAACCTCGTATCGTAATTGGTAAACAACCGAATGTTGACACCTGTCTGTCCTCCCGGTGAAACTCCCTCCTACGGCGGGAGCGCCGGCGTCCTGGGAGCTCATTACGGGGAAGCCGGACGGATGTTTGTGGTGTCCTACGAGTTCAGGTGCGTGTGTGGCGCCTTTGGCGTGTCTGAATGCGCCGCGGCAGACTCCACGTGTGCAGTCATCATCCGCTATTAATTAAAAATATGTTTATATGTTGGTCCAATTAATTGGTTGATTTGAATTAGGTGTGAAAGGTAAACAGGTTTTAAAGTGACTTTTATTAGTAGGGCTGTTTCATGAATAAACGGAAAAATATTATTGGTGCTTGCATTTCTGATAGAGTGCTTTAAAGATCCCGAAATGCTCTTAATCTAATCTTACATAGAATGTGCAGACATCATAAAGTAGAAAGTCAACACACACACACACACACACAGTCTGACACAGGGACAGACTGCGAGGCTCCACAACGTGTCGCATGTGTTTCTGTGTCAACGAACACTTCAGTTCTGTCAAGATATCGCACGTCTCCCAGCTGACCTCAGTGACAGCCATGACACTCTGATCTCCAATGAGACTCTCTGGATGTGTGTGTGCGTGTGTGTGTGAGTTCTCAAGAGCCGGCGTCGCCTGGCTGACGATGCATTGTTAACCGGGCTCCCGCCTCTGTGCCGTGTCTCCGAGGACCGGCTTCGCCCCGAGAGGGCCGGCTTGGGATGACACGCGTCACATAAGCTGGAGAGGAAAACCTCATGTTGGAGGAGATGGAACATGAGAAAGACGGGATGGAATGCCGTCATGGCGCCATTTCTTTTGTGGTTTGTTAGTCGTTCCAGATCTGCTGCTCGGTCACATCACCAGTTGACAGGAAAGTCTCCCTGGAATGTTTGGTGCATTGTTGTGGCACAACATACATGTCACAGTCCAAAGAGGCACATTTATGGAATTGCAATATGTGTGACTGTCGAGTACATTTAAATACAGTATGAATGGACATCTGATGCACCCTTTTCCAAACTAAGAACAGACGAATGTCGAAGTCGTTGGTGCGTCAAGGTCAGATCTCTAATATAATTCTGCTAACCAGTGGACTTGTGGCATTCGTAGGATCTAGACTGATCATTTCTGTTTTCTAGATGATTAATGGGAGTATCTCTAGGTGTGAAACAGTGATTATGCCATGTGGACATGCTCTCATTGACCCAAAGCTCCTCTGAACTCTCAAACGTGAATTCATTGTTGTGTATATGATGCATGATGGTGTCGCCCACACAGAAGCTGGGAGAAACCCATGTTGTCAGCGTAGCAGCAAGAAGGCATGGTATGATGGGCTGTGTAGGATTGCCTGTCAGTGTAAAATGTATTTACAGCTGCTAAAATATGCTTCCATATCCACCCCACAACCCCCATCGCTCTGTATGATATGTAGAGCTCAGATACAGATATTTTGGAGTAGAAAAATCTTCAATATTAATATATCTGCCGTTTCTTTTTACGAACAAATAGCCATTTCCTGACTGCTAAAATGCACCAGATAGATGATGCACCAATGGTAGAATACAGTGACGGGGATCAAATATATTTTTGCCATCCTGCAAAAACGGCACACTCGGCTGGAAATTGTCTGCCACTCCCAACAATTTTGTCGTTTGTCATCGTGTAGCATTTTAAGTGCAGCTGGATGCTTAAAACAGCCATTTGTCTGCAGATTCCCGATAAGTTAAGTGTCTCAAATCCCAATGTGTTGGCGATTGCTCGCCGCCTCAGCATTTATTAGTCGCCACTGCCTTCCCGTGTACCCTGAAATGAAATCATGACCTTCGCTGCGTCATGCCCCGCTGCCGCCCGGCGTGACACCAGGCTGGATTTCGGCTGTGTGTCTTCCTCCGTCGCGCTGCGTGTCCCTCAACCCGTCCGTCTCCATTACGTAATATCTCTAGTAATGTCATAAACGTAATCATATAAAAGGGAAACGTATCCCAGCTGAGCACCGAGATTTGATATCCTTGAACATCCATTACCACCCCGCCCACCCCACCATGTGACCGTTAAGCACAAAGTGTCTCAAAGACTTAAATATAAAAAAAAAACAAAACCCAAAAAACAAGCAGTTTTGTGCAGATTAACTTTGCTGCCAGCTGGTCGTATTTATTCAAAATCGGAATATGGACGGATTTGATCGACCCCGTAAAAACTCTGGATGTCTCAGTCATGCGGGGACATGGAGCCTCCAGTCTGATTATATTGGCTGTCTTGTCCCTGGCAGAGGACTGATAGCGCAGCTTTTAATACCCCCACTGAACAAAATGTGACTTTGCTTTGAACAGAATGTAACAACGCTGGGCCGGAGCAGAGCGGCGCAGCGTCATGTCACAGCTCGGTTTTTTTTTTTCTTTTTCGGAAAGTTTTGTGGCCCTGGTTTTTATTTTTAGAACCCAGTGATCCAGTTATGTTTTCATAAAGCTGTTGCGAAGTGAAGTAACTCTCAGGTCGAATGTGCGGCGCGCTGGACCCGCTGTTGGATTTTGATTTAAAAGTCGGGGCATGCCAACTTTGATCGTGGAACGGGTGTTAAGAATGTTTTATATGTTTTGTCGTTCAGCCTCTCCGGTTAAGAATCACAAATCCAGCCTGCAATTCTTAGCTTGACCTAGATAATATTTCTGCTTATTGCCATGTGGAGCTACTGTACACAGTAGTCGCGCCATGTTACAAAATCAAATCATTACATTTCTGTAACAACTACACAGCGGCAGCAGAGGCTTCTTGTGGGATCTGAATTCAGGTTAAAGGGTGTTTTTAACTCTTTGCAGACATTTTGGTTGATTTATTTTGGAAATGTTTTTTTTTCTTTTTTTCTCAGTCTCTGCATCTATGTTTGGTCCTGACAGAGATAAAACTGCCTCCTCCCCTTATAAAGCCACGGCGGTGCGCAGTGACGCGCGCCGCGCCGCGATTAGATACAAACAGACGACGCGCTCGCGCTCGTTCAAACCGAGTCAACATCGCACGCCATCAGCCTTACGTAAGATTGCATATATTATCATTCCTCGAAGAAGAGGCTCACTTAAACACATTGCTTACAGTCTTTTCTCATCCGGGGAGGGAGGGGTAAAAACTGGCAGATTCCACTCCAGCTTTTTCGGGATTGGTGATGAATGAAAAAGAAAATCGAACAAAAGCAAATGGAAATGTTTCACCGAGCAAACCCACAGCCGGTCGGATTGTGGCGCAAAACAAGCGAGGCTGGCGTCGGCTCGCCGGCGTTCAGACCCCGCGGCGGTTTGGTTTGGAGCGCAGCGACCGTAGAGGTCGGGATGCTCGACGGCGCCGTAACACCGCTTGAATGGGTTCTCCGGGGTGCGTTGTATTTGTTTGGATTTTGTGTTGTCAGAGCAGCGCTATTTATCATGGATGGTGCATGTTTTTATGGTTATAACCCCCCTGAAAGAACGTGTTTCTGAAGGCTTGTCTTCATTTGGCGAGTGAGCTCATTGAAATTCCTTCACACACTGTAACTCCCTTTATAGTGAGAAGGAAGTGGTGATTTAGATTTTCGGTTTTTACACCCCTGAGATGAAAACTTTTGTCCAATGGAATAACAGAATATGTTTTTTTTTTGCTGATTTTTACCTTGCGAGCTCAAATGAACCAAGGGACGATCGCGACACTGGAATCACTTTTATTGGCTGAATCGGTGCAAAACAAGCGCGCCGCACGTGCGAATATCCCCCAGATGTTATTGAGCGGCGGCTGTTGAGCGGCGATGCCGTCACAAAAAGATCTCAACGTCGCCGCGTTTGTCCGGCGTCTCCCACACATGGATGACTGGCCAGGTGTATTAACTACTGCATGTGGCGACACAGTTGCTCGGTTTTTATGAAGTGCGAAATGGACACGAGCCACGAGATGTGGGACAGTAAAATAGACTTTTATGAGTTTATGGGTCTCATTGTCGCCGTGGCTCCAGGCGGACCCTTGTAATGGCCGCCGCCTGCTGCTTCTAAAAGGACCAAATGAGGCAGAAAATTTTGTCCGAGAGCAAAGAAAGAGCCACTTGTCCTTTTGTTACTCTAAGTATGACATTAGGTATGTATGTGTGAGTGTTTCGCAGCGGATGGGTTTGTTGGTCAGTCCAGCCGCCCGGGGACGAAGAGCGAGTCGCAGCGATGTTTTCCATCTTCTCGCCCTCTTTCCTCCCTCCATCCTTTTCCCCTGCTTGCGAGAGGCAGCCCTCGGGCAGAAATTATTTTGTGAGCAACCGCAGCTGTCTTCTCTCAGCGCAGCGGCGCGCAAGCGTACAGGCGCATGCTGGAACTGTACAGATGAAAGGGGAAGAAGAAAGAAAAAAAAAAAACCATGTCACTGCTATGGAACTAATAAGAGGCACCGCAGGAGCGCGAGGTTGCCTGTAATGATGAAATTGTCGGCTGCAGCAGCGTAACGGCATCAAATTTAGGGCTGAATTACAGCACATACGGCGCATCCATGCCAGGTCTGGCAACCCAGAACCAGGGCTTGATGACATTGCCTGCTGTTTCTCTGTAGTCCTGCTAATGTCACCCCTTTTTTTATTTCCATTTCACATGTAGGCCTCAGTCGCTTACATCTACTTTGACCCTCACTGAAAAATTATGTGACAAATGATAATGCTTTGTTTTTGTTGCCACGTACAATGCTGGTGGTATTTGGATTTGCTGGTCTTTATATTTTCTCCAACAGCAATCGTGCTACAGCTTGTCACATATGCAGCCTCCCCCAAAAGGATGTGCTTAATAGATTGCAAAAATGTGGCTGATTTTGTACTTTAAAATTACAATCCATGAGATTTATAATCACTGGCAACAGCAAGTGCAGTTAAAACTAAATTTCGACAAAGAAATCGTGCAAAAATTGACAATTTTTTGCAGTCAATCCGTGAGCATCTGTGATCGGATAGCTGCACGGTCAAAGGGCTATTAGATTGCTGAGACGTTGAAATAGCAGCCTGATTACTCCCAGCAACATTAACAACTTATAACTTTCTTTTTTTTTTTTTGGCATCAGATTTCAACATCAACTATTTCAGTGCGTTTCAGCCCATGTGAACAGTAATGTTCAGCTGTATCTTACATCCAGCCGGAAAGGAAAGTAATGTGATTATCAACAACAACATGTGAACTGCCGTCAGCCCGAGGACGTGAGATCATGTTATAGATTCTTGTTCAATAACGAAAATGTGTCAGAAAAAAACGGCTTCAGTGCAAATAGAAGAACTGATGAGAGGAACCAGGAAGGCATAAAAGATATTGAAATAAAGATGTTTGTGTAAGATGTTGCAAACCAAATCCGGGGGGGTCGCTGGAGCTGTGTGTTTTGATTAGATTAAAGCCAGCTGAGATCCACTCAGTGTTAATTACCTGACCTAGAGAGAGAGAGAGAGATAGAGAGAGGGCGAGGGAGATTAAGAGAGAGACTGTGTGTATGTGTGTGTGCGTTTGTGTGTTTGGCTGCAGGGCTGAACAGAATAACCAAGTCCTGAGTTGGGGGGGGGGCACGGCACATCTGGTTCGAGAAAGACGTTATTATGGCATGCAAACAATAAGATGTGCACTGTGCGTTTTTCTATGGTGTGTGTGTGTTTGTG